>OY856188.1:146564412-146602197 GCA_963693315.1 Diogma glabrata | reverse complement strand
CTTACGTCCGTGCGTCATATACTATTTTTTATTCGCCGTAAGCAAAATATTTAAAAAAAATGTTTATTCTAAATCAAAATTATAAATTTGCATAAATTTTGAAATAAAAATATATTGAAAAAGCAACCTTTGACTAAATATTTGTTATTTTTTTTCAAAATAATTGTATAACTATGACGACAAACAATAACAAATATTTTAATTGGATAATGAAATTTTGAATTAAATGGGTGCTTTGATAAAAATTTCGATTTTTTATAGAATTTAAACAAATACAAATGTTTTTTACTTTTTTGGACGTAACTATGGCAACAAAATATATGGCTGAAAAGTGACACTTTAAGGCCGCAAATCACAGTATTAAAGCAACACTTTAATATATAGGCGAATAAAAACGATGTATTGTCGAAAAATTATAACATATTGTACGATTTTACAGAACCGCAACGAAATATTATAAAATAAAATTATATTCAATCTCAATTTAACCTAAACAAAATAAAAGAATAACTAAATAGCAGAACAAAAATCATTTAAGTCACGGTTTTCAAACATCCTTGTGCTACTAGTTCCAAAGAATTAAGAACAACAACCAACAACAATACAATACAAGCAAAACAATAAAGAGGTCAGTAAGAGGTCAAAATTATACACAATAGAGCGAATAATTTTTTTGTAAAAACATCATTCGGAAAATGATTTTACAAATTAAAACTAACAAAGCATCTGGTCCTAATCGTATTCCTCCAATTATTCTTTATACATTTGCTAGGGAGCTTGCACAAACCCTCACTAAAATCTTTTATTTATCATATAAGAATGGCGTTTTCCCCGAAATATGGAAAATGGCAAGCGTACAACCAATTCCTAAAAAGGGTAGTCAAACTGATTCAACAAATTACAGACCCATTTCAATTTTATCGGTTGTTTCTAAAATTTTTGAGAAATACATATATTTTAATTTAATAAGCTTCTTTAGTCTTCAAAACTACTAAATGAAAGACAATACGGCTTCCGAAAAGGAAAAGCGACGGGAGATTTACTTTCTTTTGTCACTCATGTTTGGAACAAGCCGCTTGACAATCAAGGTGAAACTTTCGGTGTTGCCCTTGATATATTCAAAGCATTTGACAAAGTTTGGTACAACAATCTTATTTGCAAATTAAGATCTGGTTTGGATGAGCAACTTATTTCTTGGATACAAAACTTTATTTCCGAGCGGAAATTTCGGCTAAGCCGAATTTAGCCTCAGAGGCCACTGGTCTGATTAGACCATGATACGGGACTTGGCGAACCCGAAGTACCTGAGTTATAGTGGGCTCCAGCTTTCTATTACAAACCGTAAACTTGTCATACCTAGCGGGAACGGAGACCTTGGCTTAGCCGCCCGGGTCGCGGAAAGGTGCTCCCTTATTAGCACCTCCTGGTGGGTACACACTAGAAGACTCAGGTAGGCTCAAACCATGAAAAGTAAAAAAACCTCTGGGCACATGTCACCCTCAATTGTATATAGACTTCTAACAGGTATAGATGAAAGCCTGTTGGTGAGCTTTATTGTGTCTTAACTCGTGAGAACAACAATAAAAAAATATTTAAGTATCCATTTTAAATTTTTTTAAAATTTTCTTTACACCCACCCGTTTTATTATTTCTTACATCCTATCATGAAATATTGGCAGATGTCATATTCAATTATATGATAGGATTTATTGTTTAGCTACCCATTTTTAAAACAAATTATATTTTGATCAAATGACTATTACATTTTTTTTTTTTTAAATAAAAAGTGTTGTGTAATAGGGTTTAGATTATGTGTCACAACAACACATAAATACCTTTTAAGACCTGGGTCCCACAACAACTGGCCTTCTAAGGTGTTGATGAACGCTTTTTTTAAACCTGTGCGGGTTAAAGCCACCTGAGACTAAGGACTCCGGATAACATCAGTTCGGACAAAGAAGTCTTTCTGCGATCTACCAGTATGACAGCGTGGGATCTCGACCGTTTGACTGGTTGCGGTAGCCGATTGCCGAGTGGAACGGGGGTAAGAATAAGTTTGAGGCATGATGCGCTGATTTCATCTGAGCACTGCTGATGACGATATTTGTAAAAAAACAACGAGGTCAGCAACAGTGCGACGATGTTGTAGGGAATCAAGTTTTGATGTCAAATCTCGATCACCCACAATTCGTATAGCCCGCTTTTGAACAGAGTCCAAGAGGGCCAAGATGGAAACAGAAGCAGCACCCCAAACGTGACAACAGTACTCCGGGGGAATACTATACAGGGACGAATATAGGGACGAATCAACAGCTGTGTTTCGGTAGAGTTGAAATTGACCAGGTTTTGGTCACCTCGATCGGCGACTTTTTTTCGGTTCTTTATTCACGTTTATGGCAGCGTCTCTCCGGGCGGGATTAATTCGTTCGTGCATTTTACCTTTTGAAGGAAGGGGGCTCGAACGACTTGTGCAGAGTACTATCATCTGCAAAACTGTTTATTGGGTTGCTGGTGATTTCAACAATTCGTTGATATAAATCAAAAATAGGGTTGGGGACAATACTGAGCCTTGAGGTACACCAGCGTTAATTACTTTAGACGCAGAAGAAAATCCGTCTAAGGAGACCGAAATGTATCGGTTGGATAGAAAATTTTGAATCAGCTTCACAACATTGGGATGAAAACCATACGCAACGAGCTTGTTGATTAAGTGGGATGCCAGACTCGATCGAATGCCTTGGAGATGTCTAAAGCGATAACGTATGTTTCACCACCTTTATCAAGTATGCTGTTCCAACAATGCGCTACATAGTTTACTAGATCGGTAGTTGATCTTTTGTTTCGAAAACCGTATTGGCCGTCGGATATTAAATGATTTACTTCCAGAAACTTTGAAATTACTTTGAAATTTTTTAATTAATTAATATACCAGATTTGTAGGATTGGTAGAATATTTTAGTCAAAGTTAGTGCAAGTTCTTTGGAAAAGGTTTTTAAAATAATGGGTGAAATATGGTCCATTCCTGAGACTTTGTTGATGTTTAACCCCTTTAAAAGTTTAGCGACTATTTTGGGTTTGAAGTGAAGTCCATTCATATTAACTCCTGAAGACTGGATTTGGGGTATTTCTTTAGGAGTTTCCAAAACAGTGCAGTTCAGAGCAAAGCGTTCAGCGAACAAGTTAGCTTTTCTTACGAGATCATTGACGATTAAATCACCATCAATAATAGGGGGAATAGAAAATTTTGTACCAGAATTTAAAGAATTAATGGTACTGTACTGTAGAAACTCTTGTTAGAAACAGACATAGACGTAAGTTTTGAGGCTTTCGCTCTGTCAATTTCAGACTTTTCGTTTGAGATAATCTGGTTAGATATTTTGTTGGCCTTTAGATATTGGGATCGATTAACGGGAGTTTTGTTATGAATCCAAATGCTAAATGATCTACGTTTGTTTCTAAGTGCCGTTTTGGCAGCTTTTGAATACAAGTATTTTTTTTTTGGGTTTTACTATGGAGAAAGGGACAAATTTATTGATAGCAAATTGGATGGTTTCTGTAAAGTTTTGAGCAGAAACATTTACATTGTCAGTGTAAAAACAATGACGGTCGAAAGGGAAACCATGGAAAAAATTTTGAAGATCACTCTTATCCATTTTTGAGTAGTGAAATATTTTACGGGGTTTGAGAGCTGTAGTTTTAAGTAAATCAGTTTTGATAACAGATGAAATTAAATAATGATCAGAATTTCCAATACTACCTTTCGCGACATCGACACACTCGTAATATCTGGCATTGTGTTAAGATAGAGATCTAGTAGAAAACTATTATCACCTTACGGGGAGTGAAAGTCGGGTTTTTAACAATTTGGTGACGCGGCAGAAATTTCTGCCAGTTTTCCACTATTGTCAACATCGTCGGTCGATTTGGAGAATTCCTACCATGATTTGTTGTGGACGTTGAAGTCACCGGTAACGATAACTTCACAACTAGGAAACTTTGCTCTAATCTCGTCTACAATTTTTGTCAGCATATTAAAAAAGTTTGGGTTACGTTTGTTGGGGGACGGTATAAAGCTATTGTAAAAAAGTAATTTGTGGAAGACAAATCTTTAAAACCATTGTATTGAAGCCGTCACCGTGTAGTTCAAAATTTGGAAAGCACACGCTTAGACATACGCAACACTCTCATGAATGAATGCGCATACGCGCTGATGTAGTTAGAAAGCTGATTCGAGCCTATATTTGGAATTAAGCGATTCTATAAAGAGAAAATTTTTAGAAACTTGTGTTTCTGTAAGGAATATAATGTCCGGTTTGTCGTGCTCAAGATGATGTTGCACGTGTTCATGGTTAGCGTTCAATCCGCAGATGTTTTGAACTTGTACTTTAAAATTTTTTATTGATTCATATAACATAAAATACACCTAGTATGTGTTGTCCCTGCAAATACCGTCGACGTGCCGCTTTATGGGCGGGTGGACTGCGCAAATTTACTAAAGGTTTATTTTATTTTTTTATGTTTTATTTTAAAATGGATAACTAAGTAAAAAATCCTATCATACAATTAAATATGACATATGCCAATATTCCATGATAAGATGAAGAAATAATAACAAAATAATAAGTGAAAAACAAATTGTTAGAAATTTGCAGAAAACAAAACAAAACTAATTGTCAATAATCCAGCTGATGCAGCGCACCCCAGACGCACCGCTTACCACCTCAATCGAGGCACAAAGCCTCGTTGGTTCCGATTCCTCGGAAGAGCTAATGAGCGGCACCACTACGGAACGCTGCCCAGCTAAGACTGGAAGTGCTGCCGTTGACTAATTAAAGTTCGTCCGCCAGCACCCCCAAGATATCCTCTTGGCTAATGACATCTCCTGCCATTGCCAGTGGTATGTGATATCTCACGCTAACTCATATGTCATTGGCAGGGACTGGAGTACGCAGGGTAGTCAGACCCGTAGATCGATGATCAACATTGATCATAATCGATCGAAACCGATCTCTCCTGCGGTAAAATTTGATAAAAAATTTAAAATACACATTCAAAATATTTGTGGATTAAATGCCAACCGTGACGCCGTGCAACATCATTTCGAGCATGACAAACCGCACATTACCGCATTAAAAAGGACCGGGACCAAATTTAATTCCTCCAAAATTCATTAAGAGGACAGTAACTAGTATAGCAAAGCATCTTCAATATTTATTTAATTTTTCTCTAAGTCAGGGTATCTTTCCTGATATCTGGAAATCATCATTTGCGTAAGATTTCTAGCTATCGAGGTATTGCCATTCTGTCCACCATTCCTAAACTCTTTGAAAAAATTAAAGTCAAAAATTGTGCATAGTTCTTAGACTTGATCCACCCTAATCGACATGGATTTGATTCGGGTAAATCAACAGTTTCTAATTTGGTACAATATGCTTCTTTCATTAGACGTCAATTTGCATCTGGTCTCCAAGTTGATACTAATTACACACTTTTCTAAGGCCTTAGATAAGGTAGATCATGCTTTATTAGTTTGTAAGCTTACAAAATATGGAATTAGGGGCAAAATCTTGCAGTGGATGGAATCTTATTTGACAAATAGACATCAGGTCGTGAAGTTTCAAGGTAAACATTCACGGGCAATCAAGGTTACATCCTCTGTACCTCAAGGCAGTCATTTGGGTCCTTTCTTATTTTTACTGTTCATTAACGATCTCACATTATTATTCCGAGATTACGAATTTTCTTTATATGCTGACGACTTGAAAATATATAAAGTCATTAGGTCAATGTCCGATGCCTATACACTGCGACACAATCTCTCAACTTTATACAACTGGTGTCTACTAAATGGAATGCATTTGAACATTGAAAAATGTATGGCAATTCCATTCGCCGGAAGCAGCCAAAAATAGAATATATATATAATATAAATGGATCTAATCTATCAAGGGTCAATATTATTAGGGATTTGGGCGTTATGTTAGATAGTTCCTTGACATACAAACAGCATTTTAACCAAATCTGCACAAGTGGGCATGCTATTCTCGGCTTTATTAAACGTAGAGCAAAAGAATTCAACGACATCACCTTGACAAAAAATTTGTACTGTTCATTAGTTCAAGCAAAAATGGAATATGCTAGTATAATTTGGTCGCCGTATACCGAGTTATTCGCAAGCTCTATTGAATCGGTACAAAAACAATTCTTACTCTTTGCATTAAAACCTCTCGGTTTAACTGGATACAGACTGCCTAAATATGAAGAAAGACTTTTACTGCTGAATATGGTTTCACTAAAATCAAGACGTGAGCTTGCTTCTGCTTTATTTGGTTTCGACCTAGTCAGAGGTAATATAAGGTGTCCTGAATTATGTGTAATGATGGTTTCCAATTTTCATACTTATAATACAAGACACAGGAGGCCTCTTATTGAAGAACTTCATAGACATGATTATTCTTTTTATAACCCACTTAACGAATGAATCAGAAATTTTAATAAGTATAGTGCGTTTTATGACTACAATATGAGTAGGGATCAATTCAAGAATAAAATTCTAGCTGAATTCAAAACTTTGAATCATAATTTAAATATAAAATATGGAGGGGCTGAAATCTCAAGCTTTGAGATATCAAGACTTCGGTCTGGGTTAAGGATTTTGATATAGTTTTCGGCAAGAAACTTTTATGAGGACATGGTTTTTAGTTTTGGGCAGCGATGTATATCAAACATAACTTTTTGTTAAAGAACATGTATTTTTTATCTCTGTTTAGATATGTACTACAAAATTAACAAGAAACATCAATACGTTGTCGGAAAATTATAACAGATCGTATATTAACATAATTTAGTGAAAAGATTATACAATCAGCAAACTACTCAAAAACCTCTCCATTTAGCGTTTCGAGAAAATATTTCAAAATCACAAATTCATATTTCTTTCAAAATTCCAAAAATATTGTAAAAATTAAATAAAATCAAAAATTCAAACTTTTTTCAAACAAAATTCTAAAAATATTTCAAAAATTATTACAAAATCAAAGATTAAAACTTTTTTAAAATTATAATTAAATGAATTAAAAATTCTAAAAATATTGCAAAAATTATAACAAAATCAAAAATTGTAACTTTTTCCAAAATTATAATAAAATCAAAAATTTTAAATTTTTCAAAATTCTAAAAATATTCCAAAAATTCTTACAAAATCAAAAATTGAAACTTTTATCAAAACTCTAAAAATATATATAAAATTCAAAAATTCTATTTTTTTTCAAATGTACTATAACTACGTACTCTTAATTGCATTCCAATAAACCAATAAACAAATCTCTATAACCAAACAAAACATGAGATAATCAAACAAATTTAAGGGTGTATATAACATTTATGAAATCAAAGATTTACGTCGGATTTTAAAATATATTACAGAATAAACGTTCCTGCATCGATTGGAATCAAAAAATTTAGATCTCACCGACAATTTTCGCGAAATAATCAATTTCAAAGTTATCATTCACTCTATGTTATATTCGGCGGAAGTATCAAAATTTGTTAGAAAAATTAAAAATTCAGAATGTTCTTGCAAAGACGTCCGAAAAAAAACTTACGTTCAGTTTCTCTGTGCGATTTATGATTTTTTGAGCCCAAAAAATAGCGGTGTCACCGGCAATCAGACGTAAATATTCAATTTAAATAATTTATAAAATCTGCTGCGTACAAAGGAAAGCTAACCGCCATTTGCAGTAAGAAAATCTGGCAACGTTGTGTGTGTCGGTCAAAAAGAAGTCTTTTTTCATCGTTCTTGTTCATAATAAGATATCGTGACAATCAGATTTTAAAATAAAATAATATATATTTATTTATTCCTACAGGACACGCCACAATAAAACAAAATAATTTTAAATTAAAATAATAAATATATTTGACTGACTGCGACGTTGCCAGATTTACTTTTCCATATAGTAGCGGTTGTCAAATTAGAGACACATATTTTTTAGTACTATGAAATTATATAATATTTTGGAAATATTCTATCATAGAAAATTGTTGTAATTGATAAAAAGCATTCCTGTATTGAAACTTTTACACAATAGTTTGTTTGTACTACGCGATTTGGCTATCTATACATCCTTAAATCGTTTTCAAAACACAAAAACAATACTCATATTTCATTAGTCACGAGTCATAAATTAAATCACATGAAATAAAAAACATTTAAAAACAGATGTCTGTCTAATATTACGTAAAATAATAACAGTTCAAGTTTACAACAAATTGTCGCTTCATTAACAAAACAATAAATAATTGTTATTCCATTTATTGTTGTTGTAAATTCAATAATAAAGTTGTTATAAATTGAATCATACATATTGCAGACAAATAATGATGAAAGTTTGGTTATTATTATTATTAGTATTATTATTATTAGTATTATTATTATTAGTATTATTATTATTAGTATTATTATTATTAGTATTATGGAATACGACAAAATTGTGCATATGTTATACACATTTTTGAAATTGTTTAAAGGAAATTGTTTAAACAAACTTACTATATAAGAAATGAAAATTGACAAAATAAATTAGATTGATTTTAGAACTCAAACTCTTGTGTTTAATTTAAATCCTTCTCACCGACGATTTCCAATTTGTTAAACAAGACGAAGTCTAACAGCAAGCTGTATGAATCAAATTGTTTATCACAGATTCATATTAGTAAGTTGGGACAGTTCATACAGAAAACGAACGTTGACAAATATATTCGAGATATATCTCCTCGTGGATATCATATCATTCATCCACGCAACCAAGGCTGAATAAATGAAGTTGACCCACAACTTCGAAGAGGATTACGCTCAGTATACAAAATTCTAAAAATATTCCAAAAATTAGAATAAAATCAAAAATTTAAACTTTTTCTAAATTCTAATAATATTCCAAAAATTCTTAAAAATTCAAACTTTTCCAAAATTCTAAAAATATTGCAAAAGTTATAACAATATCAAAAATTGAAACTTTTCCAAAATTATAATAAAATCAAAAATTTTAAATTTTTCAAAATTAGAATAAAATCAAATATTTAAACTTTTTCTAAATTCTAATAATATTCCAAAAATTCTCATTTTTTGACACACTTGACAATATTTTTTTGACAAACTTATAAGGCCATAATTCTCAATAATAATAATAAAATTTCATATCAAACAAGTAATTAATTTTATTTTTTTCCAAAAAATTGGGTAAAAAATAAATAAAAATCTTTCTTTTGACACATTTGACAACATTTTTTTGACAAACTTATAATGCCATAATTCTAAATAGTAATAATAAAATTTCATTTCAAACAAATAATTAATTTTATTTTTTTTCAAAAAATAGGGTAAAAAAATAAATAAAAATCTTTCTTTTGACACACTTGACAACATTTTTTTGACAAACTTATAATGCAATAATCTAGATTTTGGTCTCACATACCAATCCCGACCACCAAGATTTCTCCAAATTCAATGTTTCTACTCGTAATCACTGAAAATGAACGTTTTTTAAGCAAAAAATATGCAAATTTCCTTGTTTTGACACACTTGACGATTTTTTTGACACACTTCCGGTACAGTTATCGAACACATCGTCCTTTCGGCTCTTCCGATTGAGTAAACCTATTTCTAGAAAAATTTTGATATCCGTCCAGCGGTTTTCTAGATTTCGTAGGTTGTGACGGCCGGCTGGCCGGCAGACAGACAGACATACATTTTTTTTTGCTTTTTTAGAATCAGTAGGTCCTAAAACGTCGAGAAACGCCAAAAAAGTGGGGGAAACAATTTCTCTTTTAGCTCATGAATGTAATACTTAGGTCTTTCAGACCGAAGTAATAAGATTATATAGTATCAATACAATCATGTAGTAGTATTGTTTAGTGTTATAATTAAGTTAGAAATTAAGATTAGTCTTAAGATTAGTCTTCAGTCTTTATTTGACTGAATAAACTATTATTATTATTCTTTTTCTTATAGAAACAAAGTGCTTGCTCGCCTAATTTTGGATGCAGGATGGAATATATGTTGTTGCGGAATGGGGTCAAATCTGTTTCCGTGGAGGTAGAAGAAGACTGGAGTGTCCGAAGGGGTATAATGGACATTATTATCTGTAGAAGACAAAGTTTCGATTGCGCGACTAAGTTTAGTACTAGAACTAGGTGAGTATTGAGTTAAATCATCTTCAGATTGTTCCCTAAAAAGATTTTAATCTGGCGATGGAGACTCGAATGTGTTGACCTTTACGGTCAATGACTAAATTTTTACCATCGCGGCTGATTACTGGAAAGAGACCTTCGTATGGAGGTTGTAATACTTTACGTACTAAGTCCGTACGTAGGAAGACATCATTCGTTTCGAGATCATTAAACTGAGCGTTAGCAATTTCGTTGTAGTTAATGTTTTCTGGAATTCACATTTGCTCAACACGCGAGTGTGTCTGCAACTACATTATCAATTCCAGAGGTGTGGCGAATAACAGTCGTGAATTGACCGATAAAATCTCAATGACGGCATTGGCGAGGAATTGCTTTGACTGGGTTCGGCAACAAAGCGTAGATGAGAGGCTTATGATCGGTGAAAAGAATGAAGATTCTACCTTCAAGAATTCTACCTTTAAGCTGCAAGGAGTTCCCGATAGAAAAAACTAAGTGGTGTCGAACAATCGTTGGTTTTTTGTTTAACCACCGCGCCAAGTCCGTGGTCGAAAGCGGCCGCCGTTACGGCAAGTTAGGCAGAGTGTGCGGGTGAGAGAGTTATTGCCCGACTGAGTTGTCGGAACATCGAAGGCTTGAATGGTGTCTTCGCACTAGTGAATGACGCGTTAGTCATTGTTTTTAGACCCTTTAAAAAAATTATGAGGATGGATTGATTGCCACCAGCGTGAAGAATGAATTTGCGGTAGAAGTTTATAATTTCAAGGAAACGGCGGAGTTGCATAACCGTTTTGGAACGTTCGTAACGCGTAATAGCATGGACACGTTCAGAAATAGGCTTGATTCCAGTTGAATCAATTGAATGTCCGAGGAAGTCAACGTTGGTTTTAGCAAAGTTGCATTTATTAACGTTGATAATGGACCAGCATAAAACAGAAGCTCAAAAACAATGTTTAAGGTGCTCCTCAAAGGTTTCAGAAGCAATAAGGAGGTCATCTATGCAGATGAAACAGAAATTTAGTTCTCGAAGAAGAGAATGCATGAACCGTTGTAGGATTGCGCAGCGTTTCGCAATCCGAAGGCCATTCGAACGAATTCGAAGAGTCCAAACAAGTAAGCGCGGGCGAGAACAATTGTGGAGAAAAACTTGCATCTATTGCATCTTGCATCTTGATGCGAAAAATCCTGTATATGCGGAATAAGATATTTATTGGTGAATTATGATATTATTCAGAGTACGGTAGTCACCGCCAGGTCTCCACTCGCTGTTCTTCTCTTTAGCGAGATGGAGACGAGAAGAGCAAGGACTATTGGTAAATGCCTTGATATTTACATCAGTCTTTGCGATGACCAGTTTGTCCGAAGCAAGTCGACAATACTTACATGAAACGGGAGGACCTTTCGGGAGGATGTTTCACAGGTTTAACGACATCATTTTTAGACATTAAGTCCTTCAAATTTTTGAGAATATCGAGAACTTCGATATTAACAGAATCTTTGATTAAAGTTAGACAAGGTGCAGGAGAAGTGGAGAGTTTAGCCAAAGTGAATAAGGAGGTTAGTAGATTGACAAGATGTCGGTTTTTAATGTCCACTAATAGGCCATATTTATTTAGGGAATCAGCTCCAATAATGGGAATGGTAACATCAACTATGACAAAGGTCTGACAGAACGATCGTCTGAGACCTAAGTTTAAATTAAGAGATCGTGTGCCATAAGTGCTAACTTCAGTCACGTTAACTGCGTAAAGAAAGAAGTCTGATTTTCATGAGAGTTTTTCCTCCACAGTTACGGGAATAACTAATACTTTACCACCTGTCTTGTTGATACGAGATACGTTCTTTCGAGAAGAAATTTCGAGTACCACTAGACGGTGTTGAGAATGACAAATTTTATTTAGAAAAATGTGTTTGGTGTTATATAAAAACAAGGAAACCGAAATATTTTTTTACCTTGAAGACTTGGTGTCTTATGAAAAAGACCTATTTAAATAGCTCAATCCCGACTGTAACCGTTTTGATGGCCGGCAGACGCCAAGTGTAATCTGCGTTACCAAGCTATCAGAGCGTGTACACATACCATGGCGTGTACACATACCTCGTGTACACCTTAATACTAAAATATTATTAATAGTATGGAGAATTACTTCGGTCTCAAAGACATTCTTGAGCCAAAAGCGAAATTCTTATCCCCACTTTTTCGGCCGTCTGTCACAACCTACGAAATCTAGAAAACCGCTGAAAGGATATTAAAAAAATTTTGAATTCTAAAAATAGGTATACTCAATGGGAATGGCCGAAAGAACGAGGTGTTCGATAACTGTACCGGAAGTGTGTCAAAAAAATCGCCAAGTGTGTCAAAACAAGGAAATTTGCATATTTTTTGCTTAAAACGGTAATTTTAAGTGATGAACCTTAAATTTAAAGAAATCTTGATAGCCGGGATTGGTATGTGAGACCAAAAACTAGATTACTGCAGTATAAGTTTGTCAAAAAATGATTGTCAAGTGTGTCAAAAGAATGATTTTCATGTATTTTTTTACCAAATTTTTTGGGAAAAATTAAAATTAATTATTTGTAAGACATGAAATGTAATTGAACATGAATCATGGACATTTTTGATTTTATTATAATTTTTGAAATATTTTTGGAATTTTGAAAAAAGTTTGTATTTTTGATTTTGTTATAATTTTTGCGATATTTTTTAGAATTTTGAAAAAAGTTTCAACTTTTTAATTTTGTAAAAATTTGCGGAATATTTGTAGAATTTTTAAAATGTTTAAATTTTTAAAATATTTATGGAATTTTGAAAAAAAGTTTCAATCTTTGATTTTGTTATAATTTTTGGAATATTTTTTTGAATTTTAAAAAAGAGTGTATTTTTGATTTTGAGTTTATTTATAATTTTTGCAATATTTTTAGAATTTTGGAATTAATTAATTTTTGCAATATTTTTTGAATTTTTGAATTTGAGAATTTTTAAAATATTTTTAGAATTTTGAAAGAATATTATGAATTTTTGGAATATTTTTACAATTTTGAAAGAAATATGAATTTTTGATTTTGGAATATTTTCACGAAACGCTAAATGGAGAGGTTTTTGAGTAGTTTGCTGGATGTATCATCTTTTCACTAAATTATATTAATTTATGATCTGTTATAATTTTCCGTCAACGTATTAATGTTTCGTGTTAGTTTTGTAATAAATTTTTAAACAGGGATAAAAAATATTTGTACTTTAAACAAAGAGTTTTATGTTTAATATACATCGCTGCACAAAACTAAAAACAATGTCCTCATAAAAGTTTTTTGCCGAAAACTATATCAAAATCCTTAACTTAGACCGAAGTCTTGATATCTCAGAGCTTGAGATTACAGGCCCTCCATATTTTTGCATTAAATTGCTAGACAATACTTTATGCGAATTCATAGAATGGGAATATTTCTATTACAGTTAACATTCAAAGTTACGAATGTATAGTCATTTTTGACTGTTTCCAATCAATGCAAAATTAATAACTGACACTTTACCCATTATTGTCATTGACACCTTACCCATCTTCAGAAAACGTTAAGGAAATTTTAGGAATTTTTTTTAGTAACTAATCTGTTACTTGAGTTAAATTGCTCAAAAAATCAAATAACTGTACAGAAAAAGCTCCTAAGCAGTCCTAGGTGTGCATAAAAATGAAAAGAGAAATATGTAAATTAGACTGGTCGTTAAAAATTAAATTTTCCGAGACGCCCCCTAAAAAAATTCTTAGGGGTCAAAAAACCACAAGGGCATTATTTTTTTTTAAATCAAAAGAACACGTACCGCAAAATCGTCCAAGTTGATTTTTTGAAAAATTCGTAGATATTTTCAAATATCTCATAAAATATGCAACTCTAAAAAAAAATCACAAAATTATTTTTGTAGGAAATTTAATTCTCTAAAAAAAGGTTCAAGTCATTTTTTCCCTAAAGCGTATAGTTCTCATGATATTTTGAAAATGAACTTGTAAGTTTTCGTAATTTAAAAAAAACATAAAAATAAAGATGACGAAAAAATCCTAATTTTCTTCTTATGCTATAGAATAAAATGTATAAAAAAATAATCGGGACAAAAAAATCAAAATTAGTACTTTTTCGTCAAAATTTTCATCATTTGGTTTTACGAGTTTCGAAGAATTTCAAGTTTTATTTCAAAATATCATCAGAAATATTAGCCCAGTAACTTTGTCGCCTGAGAGTATGGAGTAGTATGCGTCAAATCCGGTAGTTCTGATTTTTTGCAGACTTGTTTATGATGTTGGCCTAATGAATAATCCAAGTTTGTGACCTCGAGCGCCGAACGCAACTTCGTCGAAAATCGAAAAAATCGGTATTTTTCCAAATTTTGGCGTCTTTCTTTAACCTTTCTTAGGACGTTTTTAAAGTAAACTAAATTTGCTACAATATCATAGGAGAACTGTCTCTGTAGACCCAATAGTTTCCGAGATTAAGCCTTTCAAAGTTTATCACTTTTTTCGAACTTCGCAATTGTTTGCAATATACCTTTGTAGAGTTTTCTACATCCCTCTCCTAATAATTGTATTAGTAAATATATGTGTGTGGTGGCCATGAGAAAAGAAGATTATGTAACTGTACCTGATCATTTTTGTGGTTGCAGTAGCAGATATCCCAGAAGGTGACGATCTCTCCGATGTCGAAATGAAGGATGACTTGTGGGCAGAAGATGTCGACGATTCATCACCATCCCCTGATGGGGATATGCTATTCCAATACGTCGATCCAGATACGGTTGAACCTCAAGCGTGACCTTCCAAGAAGGCTAAATTAATTTAATTTTTTGATGTTGAATATTACTCAATTTCCTAACAAATAATCTTTCTAACTTTTGTTGTACTTATCTTTTTTACCTCATTATTCGCAGTTTAGATTAAACATCATCGTTCACACTTCTCATTTTCTTTTTTAACATCCCATCATAAAAGTACAGGGCTTCGAAAGTATATTCAGGGTCAAAATTCATTTGGAACGAAAGAATTGCAAAAAGTTGCGGAGTTCGAAAAAATGATAAACTTTGAAAGGCTTAATCTCGAAAACTATTGGGTCTACAAAGACAGTTCTCCTATCATATTGTAGCAAATTTAGTTTACTTTAGCGTCCTAAGAAAGGTTAAAGAAAAAACTAGTCCTTTACGGTTATATAATCGCCAAAATTTGAAAAAATAACGATTTTTCGCGGTTTTTTCGATTTTTAACGAAGTTGCGTTCGGCGCTCGAGGTCACAAACTTGGATTATTCATTAGGCCAACATTATAAACAAGTCTGCAAAAAATCAGAACTACAGGATTTGACGCATACTGTGATGTATAAAGTTACTGGACTAAAACTTTGAAAAGCTTAATCTCGGAAACTGTTGGGTCTACAGGGACAGTTC
Organism: Diogma glabrata; assembly: GCA_963693315.1. Lineage (NCBI taxonomy): Eukaryota > Metazoa > Arthropoda > Insecta > Diptera > Cylindrotomidae > Diogma > Diogma glabrata. The sequence goes on along the minus strand of OY856188.1, from coordinate 146,586,588 downwards.
TCCTATCACATTGTAGCAAATTTAGTCTACTTTAAAAACGTTCTAAGAAAGGTTAAAGAAAAAACTAGTCCTTTAGGGTTATAATCGCCAAAATTTGAAAAAATAACGATTTTTCGCGGTTTTTTCGATTTTTGATGAAGTTGCGTTCGGCGCTCGAGGTCACAAACTTGGATTATTCATTAGGCCAACATCATAAACAAGTCTGCAAAAAATCAGAACTACCGGATTTGACGCATACTGCTATGTATAAAGTTACTGGACTATATAGGTTTTAGGAAAAAAATGACTTGAACCTTTTTAGTAGAGAACTAAATTTCCTACAAAAATGATTATTGATTTTTTTGATATCTGCATATTTTATGAGATATTAACGATTTTATCAAAAAATCAACTTCGACGATTTTGCGTGTTCTTTTGATTAAAAAAAAAATAATGCCCTCGTGTTTTTTTGACCACAAAGAATTTTTTTAGGAGCCGTCTCGGAAAATTTAATTTTTAACGACCAGTCTAATGTAAATATATTCTCTCCCCCGCTGAAAACTACGTATGTATTTGTTATTTTTGTAAGGCACACACATTCTTCAAAAAATTTGTTTTTCATTTTTTTTAAGAATTTTTATTGAAAGGTTTAAAGTATAACTTACCTAATATTCCTAAATCAAAACGTCCCATCTTTTTAGCTTGTGCTATTATCGCGGTTAACGTATCAGTAAAATATTTAAAAAGTCGATTTTGAAGTTCTACAGGCATACCTAAGATTCGATTTAAAAACTTTGATATATTATTATAGTCTTTATCCAGACTTAAATTGCCCGGCATGGTTTCACTATTAACAATTATTCCAACTCCAACCAGAGCACCAGCAACATCTTTGAAAAATTCTCCTAAATAATCTTGTGGTGGTGGTACAATTGGTTGTTCATATCCCATAATAGTTTTCATTACAGCTTCTAAAGCTGATCGTCCATATTTATTGTCTATATTAAATTGTGATAAGTCACGAGTTTCGGTGGCTCGACGATCACCATGAGTAAGTGCTCCTAATGATTCTAAACGTTTAGCTACGGTCGAAGCAAATCTTCGTTCACCAGCTAAATCAGATATTAAAAATAAATATTCCGGAGCGTTTACTTGATTAGAACGGTGTGTCCGTCCGAATTGCTGTATAGCTCTATCGGCCGACCAGGGCAATTCCAATGTGATATGCACCCTTCTTTTTTGATTTCTTACACGTCTATCGCTTTGTAAGGAAATACCACTTGATGCTGCTTCTGAAATAATAGCAACATCTTTTTCTCCATTCATAAATCGTTTTTTTTCGGTTAAATTAAGAGTTTCAAGTGGAACATCTGCTTCCGAACGTGACTCATATTGTATATGTCCGTCTTCGTTTTGAACAACTCGACCTTTGCGACCGGTCATTTCAGCAACATTTTCTGTACCACCTAATTCATCAATTAATTGATCAAGAGTATTTGGTGGAAGTTTCACACCTAGCTTTTCAATTTTTACTAACAGTTCTTCTTTCATACTACATGCTTTCTCTATCGCGTCCTTTGGTGGTGGACCTGTATGATTATGAATGATTCCATTTGGCTGCATCATTGGTTTTTTTTCTTCGTTTTTTTTTTTAGTTAATAATTCCTGTATTTTATCTTGCGTAGAATTGGTCTTTTTTTTCGGACTACTATTTTTTTTTGTTGTTTTTGCTTTTTTCTTTGCTCGACTAACCCATGGATCTGCATCAGAATCAGAATCACTATAAAATGGATTAAAATCACTACTTTGATTACTTTCACCGTCGTTATCACTTTCTTCTGATTCCGAAGATGCCTTAAAATCGGATTCATTAGAACCATTTTCTGAATCATCACTACCAAAATCTGAGGAATTTCGATTACGTTTTGGTTTTTGTGCTGCTTGACGAATCGATTTTCTTTTCAGGTTTAAATTTGCATTGGAGGAAGTAGTTTCTAATGATGATGGTGGTAGTTGCACTGATTTTTTTACTGATAATTGAATCCCGAGTAAACGATTAATTCTGTTTCTATCTGGAGCAGGAAAATGCTTTTCAACTAAGCTCTGAAAAACACCTTTTGCGGTTGACACAAAATCAGATAAGTCTCCATCGTCACGTTCTAACTGATCAAGCGTTCTTGCTTCTCCTGTCGATTGAAGACCAATAACCACACATTTGCCACATTTTATTGCGTCACGTGCAACGGTAACAGCATGATTAACTTTTGCCGCGATACATAAGTATTTGAAAAAACGCTGATGTGCTGACCAAAATTGTCCCCACATAGTTTTTTTCATTCTGCTTTCAGCATCAATTAGTTCTGCAGCTTCTGTAAACTTTTGCATTGCCTCTACCCACTAAAAAGAACCATATATTAGAATCAAAATAACTATTTTAAATCACACACACATACTAAAACAACTGAGTCGTCATATACTTTTGTAAATTCTTTTGATAGGGGGACTTCTTCTATTTTGAATGTTACTCCATGAAAACTTAACTGTCTTGCGATATACATTCCACGAAGTTTCATATCCATGGCAACGATTTCCATAGCACCAACACCACTATTTAAAAAGTGTGATTTTGAAAAAATATGGCATGAGCTAATCAAATCAGTTTATTAATATACCGTTTTTCGACAGCAGTTATAAAGTCGTTAAATGTTGGAAATGGTGTTCCTTCACCCCAGATACCTAAACGAACCATATATGCCATATTTCTCGGTTCCGATGCTCCTGTTGCTGATGCATATACAACTCTTGCCTTCGGTAATTTGTTTTGAATTTCTAAAGCGGTTAGTCCAGTTTTAGTCGGCTTGCTCGATCCAGATGGACATAAATTTTTAGCTTTATGACATTCATCAAAGACAATACATCCATCGAAATCTTCTCCACACCATTGTAGAAGCTGTTTAAGACGTGATTTATATTTACCAATCGTACTTTGAGATTCTCCAATTAAGGCTGAATATGTACTAAATATAACCCCTTTTTTGACATTATTATTTATGGAAGAAGATATTTTAGCATATTTTAACTAAAATTGATTTAAAATAGAATCACAAATATAATATATATTATGTGCATGATTTTGAAAAGTTACCTTATTTAATGGATGAACTTCAATTTTACTAGCTCCGATGTCTTTTAAATCTCTTTCAGCATCATATTTTAAATCATTTGACACTGAAACCCATATAGATTTTTTCCTACCCTTTAAATAATTTTCATAGATTATTCCTGCTATAGTACGACCTTTACCAACACCAGCTCCGTCACCTATAGTTTTCATATTTTAATTGATTAGTTTTAATTTTTATTTTACAGTACATAAGCTTTTAAGCGAACAGGTAAAAGATTAATACGAAAATGTAATATATACATAGCTAACCAATTAAAAATCCGGCTCTAGAACCATCCACTAACAAATGCTCGTGTGCTTGAGCAGCGTATGTAATCGATTCTAATTGCAGTGCACTTAATAGACCATTATTTATTGTTTCACTTGGTATAGATAACTTGTAATACACATCAGTTGGTTCAACGGAAGAAAGTGATGCAGTTTCTACAACCGGATCTGGATGCTTTTTACCTAATTTCACTAATTGAGAAAAAGAAAAACATAAAATTAGAGTCAAGGTAAAATGTTTCGTTTCTTAAGTTATGACTACTAAGTTACCATAGTTGATTAAAAACAAAGATAATATCCGACCGAGATATCGGACAATTATCTAACAATTTTAAGGTAATCGATCAACCGGATGAAATTTTTTGAGAAAAAAAAATAAAAAAGGAATTACCTAGATATTGTTACGATTGCAGAAAAATCCAGACGATTACAGTCACTTCCAGAAAAATCAAATCAACAAAACACAACAACAAATTAATGAAAAGAATAGCGTTGTTGTTGTATTCTTAGAACTTGGGTCAACATAAAATTACTTTGTGAATCAAATCATCATAATGTAATAGTACGTTATGAAGCAAGGACGTAAAGCTAAAGATTTTGGACGTATGTGGAGTTTGCAAATCGAGGCGCTAGCCGAGATTTGCACCCACATTAAGTCCAAATGGCTTACGTCCGTCCGTCATATACTATTTTTTATTCGCCGCTAGCAAAATATTTAATAAAAATTGTTTATTCTAAATCAAAGTTATAATTTTGCATAAATTTTGAAATGAAAATAGGTTGAACAAGTAACCTTCGACAAAATATTTGTTTTTTTTTTTCAAAACAATTATATAACTATGACAACAAATAATAAAAAAATTTTAATTGGATAATGAAATTTTGAATTGCTTTGATAAAAATTTCTGTTTTTTATAGAATTTAAACAAATACGAATGTTTTTTACTTTTTTGGAGGTTACTATATATATGACAACAAAATATATGGTTAAAAAGTGACACTTTACGACCGCAAATCACAGTAATAAATTACCACTTTAATATGTTGGCGAATAAAAAATAATTTTATGCCGTGTTCTTTGGCTTGATCGAAAAAAGATTGATTTATTTGCTTGCCAACGAACAGCATAAAATAAATAAATCTACTTGTGTAAATGTAGTAGTAAATTGTTTTGACATTTTGTTCCATCAGTTGATATGTTTGGTTATGTTTACATTTGAAAATGATAGATTTTACGTTTTATCATTTTATTTGTAATAACTTTATTATTAGTTAGTACATAATTTAAATAATAATAAATTATTTTTAAACAAAATAGTAATAATAATTAAAATGGCGTGTTTTTTTTGTTTACATAAATTTGACAATTAAAAATAATATTTCAATGTATTTGTAAAATCTACCAAAAAATCTAGATTTTTAAAACTTGATCTAGATCAAAAAATAAATCAATCTTTTTTTGCCAAAGAATACAAACTGACAGCTAATTTTTTTGATCTCAGATCAATTTTTTTTTTGCCAAAGAACACAACATTAGTGTTTTCTCAAGGTTTCTAAAAAGTGACCTCGAATGATCGAGATTATGCAGAATCGTATATAAGGAGAGATGTCTTGTAAGACTAGGTTAGTTTTATTTTAAACCTGCGACGGTAAAGTTAAAATTATAAAAGTGATTTTTAAACTAGTAAAAACTAATAAAGTTTTAATTGTTATTGAATATTTTGTGTATTATTTCGTGTATTTGTAATTGTGTATTTGTATACATATTTGTAATTGTATATTGTGTATATTTGTGTTTATTTGTAATTGTGTATTATTGAATATTTTGTGTTACTGGTAATTTCTACAATCAACCGTTGGAGTTTCTGAAGCTGTTGAAAGAATATTCTAGTTAGGAATATTGTTTGCTGTATTCTTTTCCTGTTATTGTGGAACAATTAAGGTGTTGAATACTTAATAAGACCTGGTGTGATTGCTTACTAATCAGTGATCGAATCCAGAAAGTGATTTGGGCATTGCGTTTATGAGTTAGGCCAATTCGAAGTAAGGTTGGAAAAACATAACAATATAAATAACATTTATTTTGGAGTGACATAAATGAGACATTACTGTTTTATTGTATATTTGATTTCAAAGTCTCCAACTTTTCATTCAGTTCAAAAATAAAATGAAATTTTAGAAAGTTGTATAGTAGATTTTTTTTGCCAGCGAATTTTTGACAGATAGGACGCAGCAAGAGATAAAAGATGAAACAAAAAGTAAAACAGAGATGCATTATTTATTTTGGCATAAATTTGTTTTCAAAACAATTATATTAGTTAAATTTCTACTTCTAGTTCGTACCATTTGTTTGTTGTGATATTTGTTTACATAGGCGTCGTTATTTTTATTATAATTATTTTTAATTATCAAAATTTTGTTCCTACAAAATCATTAATATTTCTACTAGTTTTTGGGTTTCTATTATAATTGGTTGAATTTCAATAGTAGTTTATAAATTTTATGCGGTTTTTTTGTCCATTTCAATGGGATCCCAATAGTTTTTTTTAATATTTTAATCGAGACACTGAATATTCCGCGCATGTGCAAAGAATATGCGCATAACAAACCAATTTCGTGTTCGCTGGCAAAAAAATTCTACTTTTACTCCTGTAGCTCTTTTCTGATACATTTTGAAATAGGAATTGAGAAAAAAATAATAACAATTTTTTCATAACTATGTACATAGAATTCCGTGTCGTGGAAAATAACAAATAAATAACGTCAAATTCATATTATAAATTTATTTCATTTATTGCACTCTTTTCTTTGTTTCCAATTCACAGCGAAATGCTGCAATAGGCGTACTGTAGATGATATATTGAATATAAAAACTGGTTGTGTTAAAATTAATATAAACAATATTTAAAAATGAAAATAAATCACTTTATTTATTTTTTAATTTTTCTTTTTACATTGAATGAAAAAAGTTGGATTTTGTAATTAAATATACAATACAACAAGAATTACATAGAATTTAGCTATTTTCTACTTGCAACATAACGGGAGATGAATGTTCTTGTTGCGTATTCTGCATTATGTTACAAAAAATTGCGCTGGTAACGCCAACATCATAATCATCAAAATGGTGTTGTGTAATAAGAAACGCGATATGTGTCACAAAAACACATAAATAGCTTTTAAGCTTTTAGATGTGTCACAACAACACATAAATAGCCTACGTTCCACAGCAACATGCGATTTGAGGTATTGATAGACGCTTTTTTGAAACCTTTGTAGATTAAAAGTGAACTCTGAAGACCAATTGCGTATTTTATAGGGTATATCAAGAACGTTTTCTATCATGGAGGTGGTAATAAGCAAATGTCTTCTATTAAAATGTAGTTGTGTAGTAGGGATTACAAAATGTGTCACATGTGTTCTGAGATGTTGATGGACACATATTTATTGTTTATTTTTTGTTATAGAATAACAAAACAATAAATCCTACCACATTATAAAACACGACATAGGCCAATATTTCATGATATAATGAAGGAAATAGAAATATAGGGAACAAAAGATAAATTGGATTCCCAATAATCTAGTTATTGAAATATTCCTTGATTATGTGACGAACTGGGTTCCTCAATGACTAATGCCCAGATATAGTTATATGAAGGCTCGTATCTTTGGGCGCTGCCGTTGACTGAGGAGTTCATTCACCACCACCCCTAAGAAATCACTTGGCTAGTGATTAAACACCGCCATTGCCAATGGTATGTGATATCTCACGTTAGCTCAAATTTCAATATCAAGGATTGGAGTACGCAAGGTCACAGACGTAGATAAAAAAATTTACAAATAAACAAAAATAGATCCCTCCATGCATCCAAGCCTACATTTTTTTTTAAACAAAAGTGTTGTGTAGTAGGAATTGCAATACGTGTCACAACAACACAAAAATTCTTTTAAAACCACAACATGTGTTCTAAGGTATTGATGGACGCAAATCATTGTTATTTATATTTTTTAAAAGTAGGGGTAGCTTAAAAATAAATCCTATTCTTTATCTTTATATGTGTATATTTCCCCTGACCGGTTGTTAGTGACTGAACTCCTCCTAAACGGCTAAATTGATTTTTATGAAATAGTGTGCATGTAATAAGGTTGATCTAAGAACGCTTAAGATCTACAATTGGATAAAATTGGACAACATGGCGGGGGGTCTCCCGAACACGTGTAAGCTTAAAACTTCAATAACTTCTAATCCTTGCTTTCAATCTTATTGAGGTTTTAGTACTGTTTTCCATATCCACTTTGGATTTTCTGGATCCACTTTAGATTTGTTACTTCCAGTTAGTTTTTTTTTTTTTAATTTTTTTAAAGAGTTTATGCCTACTATATTCTGCAGTTACAAATCAATTTTCATGAAACGTTGATAAAAGTTAATGCAAAAGATTTAAAATCGATTTTGGGTACATTGGACAACGGGTTGGAGGTTGTGGGGCCTCCCGAGCGACCTGTTTTTTTTCAAAGATCTATAACATTTGTACCTGATAATCGAACTGAATGGGGATTAGAAGGACAAAGAACTGATTACGTTTTAGACGATATTGGGTAAGTCGTTGGAGGCCCCTCGAGCACCTGTTTATTTGTAACTTAAATAACATCAGTTTCTGATAATGGTTTTCAAATAAACTTGGTTTGCTAATATATTAAAGTATGATTTGTTACAGTTCTGCATTCCAACTTCCGGTTCGTTAATTCCGGTAAAATGATTCTTATTATTTCTCTATTCATACAATAGGTTTTATGTCTGTTGTACAGATTTCAATGTTTGCGAAGTCAATGATATTTGGTACGACACGTACTTCGATGCGTATCGCGTATTGAATTTACTGGGAGATGATAACCATTGGAATAACACACTTGCAGATGCAGTTCTGAGTTCCTTTCCTCATCAAGTTCGTCAATTATTCACTATATTATTGATTACATGTTTTCCGTCTGAAACTTCTGCTCTCTGGGATAAATATAAAGATTCGATGAGTATGGACTGAGGACATTCTACATCGCATTTGGGTTGATCGGCTGATCAAGATTCCAACATCGATTTTTCGACAGAAATATACAACGAGGCATTAATAAAGACCGAAGATATTTGTATTCTCATTTTAAATATGCCACTTATTCATTTCGGCATGTCCTCGCCAAACCTTCCAGCAACTGAAATTATTAACAGCGATGTTCAGCGTGAAGAACAGTACGACGATACAACCTCTTTGGCTACATTTGTTGCCAATAAGAGCAACTGCGCACTGTTGAGCTAAATAATATATATGAACAAATTCATTTGTCAATTGTAAGCACAGCAAGGTGGATTTTTCTTTTTGGACGGACCAGGTGGCCCTGGCAAAATATTCCTCTTCTCAATGATACGTACGCGCATTCAATCACAAAATCGTATTACGTTAATCCACAACATCAAAGAAATTTGGTTACGCTGATGATTGGACCCTGGCCACTCAAAACAAAGACATGGGTGTTTTGCAGGATTTGCTTTCAACTGACCTAGCGATAATGAATGACTATTTTCGAACGTGGAGCTTACTGACAAAACACGAACTATCAGTGTTATTTAACGGCACTGTCATTAAATGCAATAAACAGCCAAAGTACCTGGGCATTACTCTCGATAGAATTCTTTCTTTTAAACTCCACCTAGAAAATACGTCAAAAAAACTTAAAACGAGAAACAATATATTGCACAAACTGGCAGGCTCTACATGGGGTGCTACTCCAGCTACCCTCCGAACAACTGCTCTAAGTCTGGTTTACTCAGTGGCTGAGTATGGCGCACCAGTCTGGTTGAATAGCACACATACTCAAAAAGTTGACTGCCAGCTGCATGCCACAATGCGTACTATAAGTGGTACTATCAGATCCACCCCTTTACCTTGGCTCCCTGTGTTAAGCAATATCGCTCCACCTGCACTCAGACGCTCGCATGCTCTCATGCGTGAACATAAAAAGGTAACCAACAACATCACGTTACCCTTGCACGAATATTACGGTGACCACACTCGTTGTCGATTGAAGTCAAGAAAGCCTCCACATAAAACTGCCAGCAACCTGCTGGCAACTAATTTTAATATCTTGGATGCCTGAGACACCTCCTGGCAACATTACAACACAACTGGCCTTTCTATTACTAACCCGACTTCTACCCAACCTGGTTTCGATTTGCCACGTCATACCTGGACGAATCATGGACGTTGTGCTGATTCTTTCTACAAGTGGGGCATTTCAGAGTCCCCTGAGTGTGACTGCGGCGCTCCACAACAAACTATAAAACACATTGCAACTGTGTGTCCAATTCGACGTTACAATGGCAACATCTCAGACATCCATTTGGCAACTCCCGATGTAGTAGCATGGATAGACTCGCTCGATGTAAACATCTAATGTTCAAATGTACTGCCCAATGTTCAAATATTTTACTTTTTAATTTTTACTTAAAAGACGCGCAATCAAATCGATTGTAAGTTCATTTAATGTGTATCCATGTTTTGTTTTAGGTAGATTTCATAGAGGAGTCTAACTATTTTTAAGTTTAATTTTTAATGTGTCACAAAAAAAACCATACGCTAAATAATAAATTACGTTAATCAATTATTAAATTTATTAATTTAATAAAAATGTTTTATTTTCTAACAACTTATTTTAAAAATATAAAAATCAGACCGGTTTCAGATATAAATATCTCGTCAGTGAAACATTTTATATTTATGACAATATTAATTAAAAAATTAGTTTGTTTCTAAAAATATGCATACTAAATTAAACATAAAAAATCAAAACAAAAATGAAAAGATTAAAATTATAAAATATGACAAGAACAAAAACAATAAAGAAAAATATTAATTTATAATTAAATTGTACAAAATATTAGAACTAAATGATAAGTTGTCCGTCCATTCAAAATTAAAAATGGCTTAAAAAAATAGCTTTATATATTTCATACTCCTCCATTGAACCATTGAATGCATGAGAGGACCTTTGTTGGCTATTGCTTCATCAGGCATTGGACTTTTGGGGACCTTTGTTACAAAAATGTAAAACTTTAAAATTATTTTCAAAACTTGTATATGAATGATTTTCATTGACTAGATGTTGAGCAAAAATTGATTTTATATTTTGAATGTTTTTTTTAGGTAAATTTTCTGAACGTTGATGAACTTTCTCCCTGTTTGGCCAATATAAAATTTATTGCAGGAATCACAATTTATTTGATAAATGTCAAAACATTCTTCTAGTTTAGGTTTTTCTTTGAATTTGAAATTTTTATAGTTTTTTTATTGTTTTGAAAGAAATTTTAAATTTATATTTTTTAAATTGATTAACTATTATGTTAGGTAGTAAATTAGTGTAATTTATAGAAATATTTTTTATCTGTATTAGTGTTCAATCTGTTTATAGAACTATGATTATTTATTCTTTTTGAATTTCGACTTAATATTTTATCAATAATATTTGGGTTGTATCCGTTATTAATAGCAATAGATTTAATTGTGTTTACGTAATTCTGGAAATTTAAATGATTCTTTGGAATAGTAAGCAATCTATTTACAAATGAATTATAAGCAGACATTTTTTAAGAATATAGATGGTGTGAGCTAAAGTTAATTGTAATATCAGTTGTAGTAGGTTTTCTATAAATTTTAAACTCAAAATTGTTATTATTCTTTGATATTGTCAAATCCAAAAAATTTAACATCACATCGTCTTTCTCAATTTTAAGAGTAAATTGTATCTTTTTGTTATGTCATCAACATATCTTGAATATGAAATAATCAAATTTTGATATTTATTTGAATTAGAAAGAATAAATTTATTTTCAAAATTGTTAAGGATATATTGGCTAATGATCCACTTAATGGTGAACCCATTGGAAATCATTCTTCTTGACTAAAAAATTGTTTGTTGAAAGAAAAATAATTTTCATTAATGATATTAGCTCAAGAACATTGCAATCACTTAAAGTTCCTGTACTCTTCAAGTTATCTTCTAAAATTTTGATGGTATCAAAAACGGGTATATTAGTATACATATTAGAAATATCGAAAGAGATTATTTTGTACTGTGGTATTAATTTAATATTGTTAATTTTTTCAATAAAATTTAAATTATTTTTAACTGAATAATCATTATTAAATATAATATTGAAACTAATAATTTCGGTAATAAATTTTGCAATTTTGTATGTGGGTGCGGTAGTATAATTTATCAGCGGCCTTATAGGAATATTTTCTTTATGAAGTTTAGGCAAACCTTTAAATTTAGGTGTTTTTGCATTCATTTGCTTTAGGCTTAATTTAGTTTTGTAATCAAATAAATTGTTGCACAAATTAATCATGTCATTGATATTCTTTACATATAATTTAGTAGGATCTTTATTTAAAACTTTAATGTTATTATTATTAATAAAATCAAAAACTTTTTCGATGTAAACTTGATTATTTAAGTTGTACTAGTATTACTTTTATCTGCTTCAGTAACCATTGCATTTTCTATAAATAATTTTTCTTTAATATTTTGACGTCATCAATTCATTTCTATATATTGTAACGACTCTTCGTTGGTTCTTTTAGATTATTGAGCAAATACGACAGTAAAAAGACAGATCTTTAGTTAACAAAATCTCAAACTTTATTTATCAACCAGTTACAGCAACTTCCGATTTTAATTGCAATAAATTCCAGGGTCTCCAGAAATGCACGATGAACTTCACTGCTTTTCCACAATTTGAATCAATAATTCTCGGAATCGTAAAATCTGTATTTACTATTCCACTAAGTTCAGATTCTTTCACTATTAGTACCCAGGCTCAAGTACCACCGATTATTCCTTAAACTTGCGAATATTTATAAACACTTTTAATTGCAAAAGTAAAACTGCCTATCTGATATTTTTGTTTGCTTATTTATATCGAAAAATAAATAAATCGAAACTTCTATAATCCACTAGAAATCAATACTACGTAGTCTGTACATCTTGAAAAGGCCACACCTGTTTTCATTCATACTTGCATTTGTATTAGCGAACTCAAATTTAATTTATGCAAAATGTATTAGGTAACTCCTTTTAATTCATTAATGTAAACATTTGTATAACAAATTTAATTTACATTAATTTATGCAATACAATTTGCAATACAAGTAAAAGATTGAAAAAGGAGTTAACTTTTAATTCATGAATGAGTAAATAAAATTAACCCATTCTGGACGAAGTTTATTACATTGCCCTCCATTTAGTTTTGTTCGTCCCGAACAATATCAGATATCGCATTGGTGCTGTTACCTTGGTACGGTGCCAACCTTTGCAGATGTATCACTTTCATCTTGGTACGGGGTCCCTTTTGTATGCGGTAGATGACATCATTAATTCGTTTGATTATTTTATATGGGCCTTCCCAATCTGGCTGCAGCTTGGGTGATCTTCCCTTAGTTCTTATGGGGTTGTATAGCCATACCAATTCTCCTTCTTGAAAACCGCCACTATTTGCATTTATGTCGTACCTGGTTTTCATTTTGTCACTGGCAATCTTAATGTGGTCTCGAACCTGCTGATGGATTTTTTTCATCTTCTCCCTTAGTTGTCCCACATAATCTGTTTTCGTGGATACCAGACCTCCAGGGATGCCAAACTCGATGTCACTAGGAAGATGAAGTTCTCTTCCGAACATGATATTCGCTGGCGTTTCACTTGTCGTATCGTGCACTGCGCTACGATAGGCCATCAAGAATAACGGAAGATCCTTGTCCCAATTTCTTTGGTTGGCTTCTACTACCTTTGACAAATGTTCTTCCATGGTTCGGTTGAATCGTTCTACCATGCCATCCGATTGTGCGTTCATAGGTGTAGTTCGTGTTTTTCTAATGCCGAGTGTTCTGCACAGCTCTTCCATCAGTTGAGATTCGAAATTCCTTCCCTGGTCGGTATGCAACTCGAGCGGTGTTCCATATCTGCAAACCCATTCATTGACTAATGTTTCCGCGACCGTAACTGCTTCCTGGTTCGGTATTGCATAGGCTTCCGGCCATTTTGTAAAGTAATCAATGACCACCATGATGTATTTGTTACCTTTTGTCGTTTCCGGAAATGGCCCCGCGATGTCTATAGCAATTCTCTCCATTGGGGCACCCACATTGTACTGTTGCATCTCTCCTCGAGTTCTAGTTTTTGGTCCTTTGCTCGCTGCACAAGTATCGCATCGCCGACACCATTGCTCCACGTCTGTTCGATACCTTACCCAATAAAACCTCTCCCTTACTTTGGCTAGGGTTTTATTGACTCCCAGGTGTCCTCCAGAAATACTTCCATGCAGCTTTCCCAGTACCTCTCCCACTCGACTTGATGGCAACACCAGTTGTTCTAACACTTTCTTTCCATCAGCGGACTCCCATTTTCTTTTAAGTATCCCGTTGTCCATAAATAGTGAGTCCCATTGCGCCCAGTAGCATTTCACCTCCGTACTTAAAGGTGCGACCTCTTTCCACTCCGGTCGCCTTCCCTCAGTTTTCCAATTCAATATTGGAGCCATAGCTGGATCTTCTAGCTGCTCTCTTTTAATTGCCTCGGTACACCAATCTTCAGGAGTTTGGAACTTGATTTGGTTCACTTTCATTGCCTCATTTCCCTCAGTTCTGCTACATGACTTGCACTCCTCTATACAGGGTCTTCTGGACAGGGCATCGGCGTTACCATGGATCCTCCCCTTGCGGTGTTCAACTTTGAAGTCGTAGTTCTGCAGGATCTCTATCCATCTTGCTGCTTGTCCTTCAGGAAATTTGAATTGTAATAACCATTTTAGAGCAGCATGGTCCGTGCGAATCAGGAATGGTTGTCCACACAAATACTTGTGGAAATGTTTCACAGCCTTGATGATAGCTAGCAACTCCTTCCTCGTGACACAGTAATTCCGCTCCGGCTTTGACAGAACTTTACTGAAGTACGCCACCACTTTCTCATCGTCTCCAACTTTCTGTGACAAAACAGCTCCGGTTCCTACATTGCTTGCGTCTGTGTCCAGAATGAACATCTTTCCGGATTCTGGATAGGCTAGTATAGGGGTGTTGCATAGTTTTTCTTTTAAACGGCAGAATGCCTCATTACATTCGGTTGTCCACAGAAACTTGGTATTTGCCTCTGTCAATTTATGTAGACTCTTGGCGATATTCGCAAAATTCTCCACGAATCTTCGATAATAGGTGCATAAGCCAAGGAAACTGCGTAGCTCATGAACATTCTTCGGTACTGGCCAATTTTTCACAGCATCAATCTTCTCGGGATCGGTTCTGACTCCATGTTCTGTAATGATGTGTCCAAGGTACTTCACTTCTTTGTGGAAGAGATTGCACTTTACCGGATTCAACTTCATGTTGGCATTACTTATTCTTCTGAGTACTTCTTCGAGGTTCATTAGATGCTCTTCGAAGTTGCGACCCATTATAATGATGTCATCAAGATAAACTAGGCAGGCCTTCCAGGTTAAACCATGCAACACGCATTCCATTAGACGTTCAAATGTTGCTGGGGCATTGTATAGACCAAACGGCATCACATTGAACTCCCACAACCCATTGCCAGTAGAAAATGCTGTCTTTCGTCGATCTTCTGGATGCATTTCAACTTGCCAGTAGCCACTCTTCAGATCTAATGTGCTGTACCATTTGGCCCCTGATAGTGTATCCAGTGTGTCATCAATTCGTGGCAGAGGATAGCTGTCCTTAATGGTTACCTCATTGAGCCTTCGATAGTCTACACAAAAACGAGCTGACCCATCTTTTTTTCTAGCTAGCACCACTGGTGAGCTCCATGGACTCTTAGATGGCCTGATGATTCCATCACTTTTCATTTTGTCCAGCATTCCTTGCACTTCCTCGTGTTTAGCCAGTGGTAGTCTTCTAGGAGGCTGTCTGATAGGATGAGCGTTTCCAGTGTTGATCCTATGCCGCACGATGTTTGTTCTTCCAACATCTTCATCTCCAGTAGAGAAAACACTGCTCATCTTCGTTAATACCCTCTTGATTTCTTTGAATTCGGCTGGATTCATTCTTTTACTAAGATCTTGAAGTATTGTTACTAATGCGGGATTGTTTCTCTGCATGAAGACCTTTTGCTCTTCTTCACAGCTGATTATCTCTTTTATGGTGCTGCATTTGGCGATTTCTTCTCCATGATTGATGACCACTCGTTTATTTGAGAAGTTAATCAGTTGCACTGGAACTACTCCCTCTTTTGCTGCAACTAGCGTTCGGCCAATCATAATGTTTCCCCCAAAGTCGTTGTTAGCTGGCTCAATCATCACAGGTGAATTTTGGTCACTTTTATCTAGTAGCTTAGTCCATATGATTTTCTCAGATTTTGCCGGGATCTCAGTTGGTCCATCACTAATAACACGGACCTCAGCATTGTCGTTGGTGGCGTTTAGCACTATTTCTGTGTTTCCATATCTCAGTACGTGGCTTCCCAGATCTAATATAAAATTGTATTCTTTCATGAAGTCAAGCCCAATTATGCAGTCATCTTCTATATCTGCTACAATAAATCGGTGCCTAAATGAATTTCCTCCAAGGTGAACCTCTTGGTCGCTTTCTCCATGAACTAGAACTCTTTCACCCGTAGCTGTTTTTAGGGTGAATCGTCTTGCTGTATCGATCTGACTATCACAAACCACATCTGGACGCACTATTGATCTCGAATCACCTGTGTCCAAAGTCAACATGCACGATCTGCTTCCAACGGTTGCCTCTAAGACTAGACTACTATTTTCTGTTTTTACTTGTGATACCACCAATGTAGGGCATTGTAATTGAGCCAGCTTTCGCCCTTCAAAACTGGCACAATCTAGTTTCCCGAATCCGGAACGCGACCTCTGTCTTCCGGGTGTGGCTCCCATTTACATTCTCTTCGGATGTGCCCCAACTTCCCACAGTTCCAGCATCTTACTCTGCTAGATCTACTTCGTTGATTTCGTTCAGGTTTATCTTCCAAACTTTTGACACGCATGATCACTTCATCAAGCGCTGCTTTTATAGGTTCTTCAGTAACTTCCATCTGACGTACTCTATCTGAACCGTACGCTCTTTTTCCAGCTTCCATGTGCAGGGCCAATGCTAAGACTTCTGCAGGTAGCTTCTTTCCGCTTAGATAAAGCTGGTTTCTCATTTGCACATCTCGAAGAGCATTGATGAATGTATCAGCTGCCAGTTCGTCTCGGTGTTCAGCGTTATAATTCGGATATGATAGATTAACCAGTCTCACAATGTCAGCCTCTAATTCTTGCAAGGTTTCGCTGACTCCTTGTTTTCGTGTCTTGAGCTGCATGCGATGGAGAGCTTGCATATGACTTTCCCCGTATCTTACTTCTAAGGCCTCCATAATCTTGCTGTAATCACGTTCTGTCGCTGATAGTGTCTGCAAAATTTCAGCAGCAGGTCCCTTCAATGCCAATATAAGCGCATTTGCTTTTTGCTGGTGATCAACCCCAGTTGTTGCTATCTCAAATTGCATCTTAAATATCTGATACGATGTAGATCCATCAAATGCGGGTGTTTTCACTCTAGCTGGGGCTGAAGTAGTTGATGGATTGATCGTGTTACCTGACTTTCCTTGTGCTATTTCTTGGCGTAATTCACTCGAGAGATTGCGTAGTTTCTCTTCATGTTCTTCGGTAACTTTCCGCAGCTCCCTTTCCATGTTGTTGATTTTGACCTCTGCACTGGATATACGTGACTCGATTACTTCACGTAGACTTTCTTGCTTTGCCATCATATCAGCAAACTGTTGTCGTTGCTCGTTTCCTTGTTTGGCCATCATATCAGCAAGTTGTTGTTGTTGATCTACTTTTTGTTCTGCTGCCAGTTTCTCTTGTCGGGCCATCATATCAGCAAGTTGTTGTTGTTGCTCTACTAGTTCGGCTGCCAGTTTCTCTTGTTTGGCCATCAGATTGTTTCCTTGTTTAGCCATCATGTCAGCAAATTGTTGTTGTTGCTGTGCCATCATTTCTTTCATCAACGCCATCATCGGATCAATCGCTGGAGCATTCTGAACCGGAGCTTCCTCCGGCTCTATGTCTATGACCTCTGTGTTTTCACCTGCTTCTTCTAAAACTTTACGCAGCCGGAATGCAAGTTCTGCCTTCGTTCCATGGATTGGAGCATTCCTCTTCCTCAACTCGTCCTTCAGCTGTGTCTGGCTGAGATCACTAATATTTACTGTCCTGACCATTGTTTCAATAATCCCACTTCTGACACCACTGTAACGACTCTTCGTTGGTTCTTTTAGATTATTGAGCAAATACGACAGTAAAAAGACAGATCTTTAGTTAACAAAATCTCAAACTTTATTTATCAACCAGTTACAGCAACTTCCGATTTTAATTGCAATAAATTCCAGGGTCTCCAGAAATGCACGATGAACTTCACTGCTTTTCCACAATTTGAATCAATAATTCTCGGAATCGTGCAATCTGTATTTACTATTCCACTAAGTTCAGATTCTTTCACTATTAGTACCCAGGCTCAAGTACCACCGATTATTCCTTAAACTTGCGAATATTTATAAACACTTTTAATTGCAAAAGTAAAACTACCTATCTGATATTTTTGTTTGCTTATTTATATCGAAAAATAAATAAATCGAAACTTCTATAATCCACTAGAAATCAATACTACGTAGTCTGTACATCTTGAAAAGGCCACACCTGTTTTCATTCATACTTGCATTTGTATTAGCGAACTCAAATTTAATTTATGCAAAATGTATTAGGTAACTCCTTTTAATTCATTAATGTAAACATTTGTATAACAAATTTAATTTACATTAATTTATGCAATACAATTTGCAATATAAGTAAAAGATTGAAAAAGGAGTTAACTTTTAATTCATGAATGAGTAAATAAAATTAACCCATTCTGGACGAAGTTTATTACAATATATTGTTTAAATTTTGATTTTCAATCATGTTTTTAAATTTCCTATTTAATATAGTTCTTGCTTCGTTTTTGATTTCTTGTGTAGGTAACATTTTAATAGTAGTTTCACAATTAATAATCTCAGATTGAAGATGGTTTTTATGGAAGCTAGGTATATTATAACTTAAACCTTTTGATAATAATATAATTTCAGAACCAGTCAACTGTATATTTGTATGATTTACAAATCTAGGATAGAATTCATGTACACTTTGAATATTTATAGGAGGATGTTGTTCATCAAAAAGTTTCCTTATTTTCAAATTCTGATTACATACTATAATTCCTATTATGAGGCTGATTTGTGAATTGATTGTGTGTAAAATATCATCAATTATTACAGGATGTAAAGAATTCAACAGTTCCAAATGTGTTTTATATAATAATTTATTTAATAAAACTTTTTTTGAATATAAAAACCTGATTTCAGTATTAATCTACATTTTTTGTGCTGCTATTTGAACTTTCTTTCCAATTTTTGATTTACTTATGTAAGTTTTGGCAAAATTTGGAATTATATTTAAATCTAAACATTTTTGTTAAAAGAAATATTTTGGAAAGAAACTTTGAATAATTTCAATTCAACATTTTTGTATTTATAGACCGTATGAGCTTCATGGGCTTCGATAGACATGGTGTAATATATAATTAACATAAATGTAAAAAATATATATACTGCCATTTTGAAAACATTTTTTGCTAATCGATTCCACCAGTATACGAAATGAGAAAAGAAGGAATTGGTATAAATAGATGTTTCCACATTTGAGACCTCTAAGGTATGCTTATAAGAATGCCAATATTGGCTTGTGGCTCGTGAAGATCTACGTAATGCAGGTATTAAGTGATTAATTTCTTTAGAGCATAGCGTAGTATAATTTAAACGCTCCTACAACTCTTGTATGATGCAGCGAATCTATACCTGATGTTACTGGATCATCAATCGGCTTCAACACGCCTATGAACTCTTCCGAATTTAGAGGTTTCTGGTACACTGCAACCCATAAAGTGGGGGTAGAATTCATGGATTGGTCGTATAAATTCTTTATACATCGTAGTTATTTCAGATAGAGAGACACAAATTTGACTACAACGTACGAAGCCAAGTCGTTGTGACTCTAATTTCGCCACAGAACAAATATGATCATGTCATTTTCGTTTGTGGTTGAAATTAGTACGAAATAGTTAAGTGCAGGTGAGTTTAATAATGCTAGTCTGGAAAACTGTTCTATACAGAAGCTATAGAGTGAGGTTTTATAGGACAAAACTATAATTAAATATCATAAGGTTCAGTATACACCATTTCCGAATTGATTCAAGATCTAGATTTAAGTCCGGAATTGATTCAAGATCCAAGGATTGAACCATTTTTCTACGAGTATAATTAGCCGTTAGATTAGATGGCTGTTTCTTCCTTTCTTCTTCATTCTCTTAATATGAATGTTAGATAGAACTTCGGAAGAGCTATATATTGGGTTTGTGGTGCTAGATAACAAACCATTAAAAAAGATCAGAAAAAGTGGTGGCGAAAGAACCGAACCCTGAGGAATGCTGGCTTGAATTGAGAAATTATCCGAAACAACACCAACTACTAAGAGATCTCTGGGATAAAAAGACTAAAAATAAAATTAATTTGTTGATGAGAGCCGATGCCAAACTCTATCAAACGCCTTGGATATATCAAGGAAAATGTTATGAGACTCACCAAAGTCATGAATTGCTTTACCCTATTTCTCCGTGAGGACTGGATTAGGTGCAGTGATGAAGATATTATCAATTGTGTCTTTAAGAGAATTAAACGCGTCCAAGGGGTGATTATGGTGGTAAGGAGAACTACGGTGTAAATAACACAAATAGATGTCATGTTTATTTGCGATGATTTTGAGACAGATAAAGCAGAATACAAAAATACTACTTGTTTCATACTGGGGGCTTTGTATGTTTAAAATCCTTGTGCATATATGTATATCATTACAACACGGTGTTTAAAAATGCAAGCTCCGGAGAAGCGAGGAAAGCGAGAAACAGCCGAATCTCACCTAGCTCAAGTAAATGAGGTTTGTTTTGGTTGAGATGGTATTGGATGCCAAGAAAGTTTTTTGAGATACCAAGGATGTTAATGATATCGATTACGAAGTTGGAGAACGAAGCTAAATAATGGCTAAATAAACAGATTAATAGGAGAAATAACAAACACCAAAACCAGAAGGAAGAAATAGAGTAACACAACAAAGGCCACAAAGATTCGTTCGTTGAGAAAATAAAAGGTACTTCAAAAAAATTGAGGTTGGGGATGTGTACAATTACTTCTCAACAAGTGTACAAGCATTTCTCGACGTTTTGGATCACAACCAGTCTAACTGGGCAAACAAAAATGTCCGTCTGTATGCCATTAAAATGTTTTAGGGAAAATTGAAAACGACAAACAAATTAGATATTTCAGTCTTCATCAATCACTATACCAAACCCATCGGCCTTCCCACAGACCAAAGTTTTTGACATATCGGAGTAGGAGGTTTTTAGGCCATATTTTATAAATACTTTGAGATTGTTTATCGAAATTTATGATATTTAATGAAATCTTCGGGTTTGCATAAGATTTATTCGGGCTTATGTTTTGTAGTAGTTGGCAACCCAACCCTATATTCTAATATACATGTCCATGAAAAATTACATTTGTTTGCAGGTTAACAGAACAATATTTTAATTTAAATTTTCAGCGTTTTTTATAATAAATAAGGTACTTTTTGTCGACTTTGTCGGTGTTTTTGGATGCCAACGTTTCGGTAGCGGCTTTTGCTCTTTATATATTAAGGCAAAATTAACAAAACTGGTGCTGGACAGAGCAAAGAAAAAATTTTCATTTTCTTTCATTTTCAAAACGACAGCGTCTAAAAAAAACACCAAAAGTGCTTAAAATTAAATTATTATTCTGTTAACTTGTAAACAAAGATAATGTTACATGGACATCTATATTAGAATTAAAACTATGTTTATAACTTTTAATTGCCATATTAATGTACATAAACATTAGCTGCATTTCATGAAACAGTGTGATCGGATCCGCTTAAGTTTTACATGCAAACTCAGATCCAAAAACAAAGTTGGATCTCATTTTACATGTAAAACTTATGCGAATCCGGATCACACGGTTTCATGAAATGCAGCTAATGTCTTTTATATAAACAGTAATATCCATTCAAATAAAATCTAGAATATAAATTGGTTTGGGCACTCAATTAGTTGGAGATTGTCGTCCAAACTCGTAGATCAGTAGAGTATGGAAAACAGTAAAATAAGTGTTCGTAGAGCAAACTTCAAACTAAATAATATACACTGGAATTGAAAATTGAATAAAAACAACAATGTCTAACTTATGTAGATCTGATAAATGATAATGAAATTTCAACGTCAAATAGCATCGCTTCAATACAAGAGAAATGGAGTTTTGAGCTCTCACAAAAGTTCAACATATTCGAATTTCAAAATATTTGAATTGCATAATTCAAATTACTTTTTCCTTAGTTACTTGAGTTTAATTACTAAAACTATTAATTGATCGACAAAAAGGTTATCGAGGTTTATATCGATAAATTAATTATTTGCTCACATATTCTCCTAATATTTCCCTGAATTTGCATTATATATAAAACTAGTTAATGAATAATGATGGAAAAGTTTTTTAGTTAATATAAAAATGTGTATATGTATTTTAAAAAAATTTCA
>OY856188.1:146432961-146562961 GCA_963693315.1 Diogma glabrata | reverse complement strand
TTTGTCTACCTGAAATTTCTTTTTTCACAATAGCTCTATACCGGTCCCCAAACAAACATAATCCCAATTTTTTAATGACTTGACTAATGTTGTCGACGAAATTAGAGCACAATTTCAAAGTTGTGAGGTTATCGTTACCGGTGACTTCAACGTCCACAACAAATCGTGGTTGGAATTTTCCAAAATGACCGACGACAACAATGGCAGGCAGGCAGAAATATTTGCTGCATCGCACGACCTGACGCAGATTGTAAAAAGCCCAACTTTCACTCCTCGTAATGGCGGTGATAAAAGTTTTCTCTTAGACCTTTATCTCACATCTATGCCAGATATTACGAGTGTCAATGTCGATAAGGGTAGTATTGGAAAATTCTGACCATTATCTAATCACATCAGTTATCAAAACTGATTTGCTACAAACTAGAGTTCCCAAATCCCGTAAAATATTTCACTTTTCAAAATGGACACCAATGGTCTCCGAAGTTCTTTTCAAGGTTTCCCTTTTGATCGTCATTGTTTTTATACTGACGATGTAAATGTTTCTGCTCAAAACTTTACTGAAACCATTCAATTCGGTATTAACAAATTCGTTCCCTTTTCAATAATGAAACCCCAACAAAAATATTTGTTTTCGAAAGCAGCCAAATTGGCTCTTAGAAACAAAACGTAGATTATTTAATATTTGGATTCACAAAAAGAACTCTGTTAATCGATCCCAATATTTAAAGGCTAATAAAATATCAAACCAGATAATCGAAAACGAAAAAGCAGAGATTGACAGAGCGAAAGCGGCAAAACTTTCGAGTATGTCAATTTCTGACAAATGTTTTTACAGTGCCATTAATTCTTTAAATTGTGGTACTAAATCTTCTATCCCTCCTATCATTGATGGTGACTCAATCTTTACTGACCCTGCAAGGAAAGCTACATTGTTCGCGGAACGCTTTGCTTCAAATTCAACAGTTTTAGAAACTCCCAAAGAAATACCCCAAACCAGTCTTCAGGAGTTAATATGAAACAATTACATTTCAAACCCAAAATTGTCGAAAAACTTTTAAGGGGGTTAAACAACAACAAAGCTTCTGGTCTGGACAACATTCCTCCTGTTATTCTAAAAACATTTTCAAAAGAACTTGCACCAACCCTCACCAAAATATTTTATAAATCCTATAAATCTGGTATTTATCCATCCTGCTGGAAGTTGGCCAATGTCCAGCCTGTCCCAAAAAAAGGAACGAAATGTGATATTTCAAATTATAGACCAATAGCCTTACTCCCAGTCATGTCTAAAATATACGAGCACTATATTAATTCACACATATCCAAATTTTTGGAAGACAACCATTTGATATCTGACAGCCAATACGGTTTTAGAAACAAAAGATCAACAACCGATCTATTGAACTATGTGGCACAATTCAATTCAATTTTCAATTCAAAAAATTCATTTATTTGTACACAAAAAATTATTACATAAGAAAAATTAAATTTTAGATTTTAAAAAATAATATATACAAATAAAGATATACATGCTCTTGTGTTTCATAGGAAACAGTGGCAGAGCATGAGAGTTGCAGCATATGCAGACAAATTTAACACTTAATAAAATAGATTTTTAACATTTAGTAATATAAACAATTTAGAAAAAACAAGAATCACAAGGATAACATAAACATAAACATGAACAAGAACAAGAACAACCAAGAGTTCTTACTTCAGCAACAGAACACACACGAGCACCAGAAAACTTATCGGAAAAATGCATTTACTTCAGCATACGTTTTTTCCAAAATCCAAACCCTAACGTTTCCCAAGAACATTTTAATTTGAGACAGAATCTGAGACAGAATCTGTATGGAGTGGGGTAGCTTATTAAATAAGAAAGGCGCAAGGTATGAATAAAAGTGTCTAAAATGTTCCTTGAAAGGCATTGGGACAATACAGTTGAGAGAGCGAATATTATAGTTTATAATATTTGGACGAATATTCATATAATCTTTACGTAAGAAAAAAATTTTCAGAATTTTGAGCACGTACATGTATCTCAGTGGAAGAGCGTTCGTTTTAATGAATAGAGGGAGTGAATGAGTTCTACGATTTTTGTGATAAATAATTCTTATTGCATGCTTTTGGGTTAGAAAAATCGGATTTAGGTTAGTAGAGTACATTCCACCCCAACAAGATAACCCGTACAATAGTTTTGATTCGACAAGAGCAAAGTATATGGTTCTTAATACTGATTGGGAACGAGAGGGCGCAATAAATACATTTTGCGAATTGCTATTAACATGAATTTGGACAAGCATTTTATATGTTCGTTCCAGTTTAATTTGCTATCCAAATGCAAACCCAGATAGCGAAACGTTGAAACCTTTTCAATTTCTGTACATCCGGAACAGTTAAACTCACTACACTGATTTTTATGATACACAACGGCGTTATGGGGAATTTGGTAGTCGTTTCCTATATTGAACAGCATACACTTGGTTTTGTTACTCAAAATCATGCCATGTAAATCAATCCATTTCCTGATGAGCTTTAAATCATTATTCATATCCTGTATGATACTCGGTTTTGAAGATCCATCGTAGCTTAGTGCAATATCGTCCGCAAAAGCAGTTTTCTTGGCTTTCGTTTCTAAGTCAAATATTGAGTTAACATATATAAGGAACAGTAGAGGTCCAAGGACAGATCCTTGAGGAACTCCTACGTTAAAATTGGTTATTGGGCTGAAATGGTCATCGATTTTAACTGTTTGTCTACGGTCTGCGAGATAGGATCTTATCCACGAGTAAGCCACTCCACGAATACCGATATGATAAAGTTTTGCCAGAAGCACAAGGTGGTTGACCATATCAAATGCTTTACTGAAGTCAATAAAAATAGCTCCTGCCTTAAGCCCCTTGTTAAGATAGTCAAAAACAGGACTAAGAAAACTCAGTAAAGCATCTTCAGTACCAGTGCCACTTTGAAACCCAAATTGTTTGCAGTTTAAAAATTTGATCTTATCAAGGTATTGAATTAACCGACCCTTAACAATTTTTTCGAAGATTTTAGAGAAGCTTGAAAGTAGAGAGATGGGTCTGTAATTATTTTTTTCTAGCTTTTTGCCCTTTTTATATATCGGAATGACCACTGCTAGCTTGAGATTGTTTGGAAATGTACCAGTTTCAATGCTTAGATTGAAAAGATAACATAGTACATCAACTAGTAGGTCGCCAATTTGCTTACAAAGAAGGGAGCTAATCCCGTCAGCTCCAACTGATTGTTTGTTTTTAATACTAGAAAGTTGAACAATTAGTTCTTCTCTAGTTACTGGCTTAAAAAAGAAGGAATTACTTTGGTAACTACCCTGATTATGTAGAAGTGGGTTATTAAGATCTATTTCAGGTAAACTACCAGTACTGTCTTTGATTATATTGATGAAGAAATTGTTGAACTCATTGGCCACTTCATTTTTATCCGTACAAATTTCTGAGGTATTTTTTTTGTAAATTTTGTCGATAGTATTCTTTTTAGCTTTGTTACATAGGATTTCATCTACCAATTTCCACTCCGCTCTAGAATCGCGGCTTGCGAGGTTGAACTGTAGCTGATAATATGCTTCTTTAGCAATTTTTGTATCAGACATTGGAAGATTTTTTGTATCAGATATTTGGAATAGCATACTTGAGAAAGGTGGTGAAACGTACGTAATCGCATTAGACATCTCAAAAGCATTTGATCGAATTTGGCATGCCAACTTGATCAACAAGCTCGTTGCGTACGGTTTTCATCCCGCAGTCGTGAAGTTGATTCAAAATTTTCTGTCTAACCGATACATCTCGGTATCTATAGATGGCTTTTCTTCTGAGTCCAAATTAATTAACGCTGGTGTACCCCAAGGCTCAGTTTTATCTCCCACTTTATTTTTAATTTATATCAACGAACTGTTGCAAATCACCAGTAACCCAATAAATAGTTTTGCAGATGATAGTACACTGCACAAGTCATTCGTCCCCCTATCTTCAAAGGGTAAAATGCATGAACGAATAAATCCCGTCCGGAGAGACGCTGCCATAAATGTAAACGAGGACCTAAAAAAAGTCGCCGATTGGGGTGACAAAAATTTGGTCAATTTTAATTCCACCAAAACACGCTATTGATTGTTTCCAGATCAAAGACCGAGTTTCCCAACGATATTTCAATTAATATGTGTGACGACCAAATACGCGAATGTGAAAGCATTCGTTTATTGGGAGTCACAATATCCAATGACTTACTCTGGAACGATCATATAATGGCCATGGCAAAGAGCGCGTCAAGAAAACTCGGCCTCCTCAATAGATGTAAAAAATATTTTACTCCGCATCAATTACTCCACATTTATAAGTCCTATATTCGTCCCTGTATGGAGTATTGTTGTCAAGTTTGGGGCGCTGCATCTGTTACTATCCTGGCTCTTTTGGACTCTGTTCAAAAGCGAGCTATACGAATTGTTGGTGATCGAGATTTAACATTAGGTCTTGATTCCCTGCAACATCGTCGCACTGTTGCTGATCTCGTTGTTTTTTATAAATATCGTCACCAGCAGTGCTCGGATGAAATCAGGTCCATAATGCCTCAGACATATGTTTTTCCCCGTTTTACTCGTCAATCGGTGTGTGCGGGCGGTCGAACTGTCGAGATTACTCACTGTCATAGTAATAGAATGCAAAGAGATTTCTTTGTGCGTACATCGTACACATGGAATGCTTTGCCCGAATCAATAGTCTCGAGTGCTTTCAATCCACAAAGATTTAAAAAAAGCGTCCACCTATACCTCAAGACGCATGTTGTTGTGGGACCTACGTCTTAAAAGGTATCTATGTGTTGTTGTGACACATTTTGTAATTCCTACTACACAACACTTCTTATTAAAAAAAAAAAAAAAAATCATTGTTTGTTCAAAATTTATGGCGTTGAATATAGAAAAATTTAAAAAAAACATAAATTTTTGATTTTTTCTCAACTTTTTTCGAGTACAACTTCCAGAATCCTTGATAAATTTTTTCAAAAAAAAAGCTCAAAATGTATGTTAGTATCTTTACTATGCACTTGACTTATTAATATATTAAATTTGTTTGTTTTGTAAAATATGCGATCCAAAAACCGGAATAACATTTTTTTCACCGAAAAAATTGGCGAATATCTCAAAAACAAGAGCTAACCTAAAAAAATGAATATGATATTCGTGTATAGCAGGTCAAAATCTATAGGAAAAGTTGGGTTTTATATAGGGAGATTTTTCTTGAACACTAGTGTTATTTGTATGACATGAAATGTAATTGAACATGAAAATTGGACATGGAAATTTTTGATTTTCTTATAATTTTTTGGAATATTTTTGGAATTTCGAATAAAGTTTGTATGTATTTTTGATTTTGTTATAATTTTTGCTATATTTTTGGAATTTTGAAAAAAGTTTGTAGTTTTAAATTTGATTTTATTTATAATTTTTGCAATATTTTTTATTTTATGAATTTTGAAGAAATTTTTATGAATGTATATTGCTACGATTACAAAAAAATCCAGACGATTACAATCACTTCCAGACAAATCAAATCACAACAAAACACAACAACAAATTAATGAAATGAACAGTGTTGTTGTTGTATTTCTTAGAACTTGGGTCAACATAAATTTACTTTATGAACCAAATCATCATAACGTAAAATAATCGAATATTCTAGTGTTTTCTCAAGGTTTCTAAAGAGGGACCTCGAATAGTCGAGAACTATGCAGAATTGTATATAAGCAAATTGCCTCTTGTAGAATGAATTAGTTTTATTTTAAACCTGCGATAGTGAAGTTAAAATTATAAATGTGATTTTTAAATTAGTTTCTGTGAATAAAGTTTTAAGTGTTTATGTAGTACGTAGAGTTGTTGAGTATAAATATTTATGAATTTTGAAAAAAATGTCGATTTCTGAATTTGTGAATTATGAATTTTTGCAATATTTTTAGATTTTTGAAAAAAGTTTTTAATTTTGTATGAATTTTTGGAATTTTTTTAGGATTTTGAAAAAGTTTAACTTTTAATTTTATTATAATTTTTTGAATTTTGAAAAAAGTTTGACTTTTTAATTTTGTTATAATTTTTGGAAGATTTTTGAAATTTTGAAAAACGTTTGTATTTTTGATTTTATTATAATTTTTGTTACAATTTTTTTTATGAGTTTTGAAAAGTTTAAATTTTTCATTTTGTAAAAATTTTCGGAACAGTCTTTAAATTTTGAAAAAGTTTAAATTTTTGGTTTTATTATAATTTTTGGAATTTTGAAAAAAGTTTGTGTTTTTGGTTTTGGAATTCTGAAAAAAGTTTGTGCTTTTGATTTTGATTTTATTTATAATTTTTGCAATATTTTTAGAATTTTGGAAAATGTTTGAATTTGTGAATTATGAATATTTGCAATATTTTTAGAATTTTGAAAAAAAGTTTAAATTTTTGATTTTATTATAATTTTTAGAATATTTTAGCATATTGAATTTTTGATTATTTTTGTAATATTTTCTCGAAACGCTAAGTGGAGAGATTTTTGAGTAGTTTGCTGAGTACATAATCTTTTCAATAAATTATATTAATTTATGATCTGTTAATATAATAATTTTCGGCAACGTTTTGATGTTTCGTGTTAAGTTTTGTAATAAATATCTAAACAGAGATAAAAAACGTCCAAGCGGCACGTATATCCGCTAGAAATAGGTAGATTTCGGGACCAGACAGCTTTTTGTACAAATAGAACTGGATGTGTCAGATTAGTTTAAATAAAAAATTTAAGTAGAATAGTCCAAGTCCAGAATAATCCAAAAATTTATCAAACCAAACTAAATACATTAACGGAAACTACTTTATCAATGCGATTTCGGAACAGTTTTATTTAATTTGGTTAAACCTACTTTTAATAACATATTAAATCCACCAAAAAGCAAATAAACGTTCTCACAACGTCACACCTACAACACCACCACACATAATTTATAATCTAAAATTGTTAAACAACTTTTACACCTAAAATAATTCAAATATCTACAATTTAGGAAGACTTTTGTAAATGTGTAATCAATATGCATATAAGAAAATATTCCTTAATTTAAAACAATAATGACTCAGCTTTGTTTTAATTTTTTTTTAAATTTTTGCAAAAAAAACTAAAAACTGAAAAAAATACAAAAGAAATTTTTAAAATATTTTTTCTATGGGATATTTTTATCTGTTTATAAAAGTTGTTGTTGTAATTGAATGGCATGCATTAGGTTTAATGCTAATTACATTGAGACCTCTTAAGTTAGAAAGCTGAAAATTTCTGAGGTTATAGTTGAAAAGTTTATCTAAAAGTTAATATAAGTTTAAATAACATTAACTCAAAAATGAGGAAGGCATGGCCGTTTGCGTTTGTTTTCGTTCTAAAAGCCCTGGTGTCTCAACCTCTAGACTTGAAGTATTTTTTTTTTTAATTTTGAAAAGATTTATGTTCTAGTTAACGTATGCGCACATATTCAAAAGTGAGATTGGCCATTTTCAGCCAAATCAAGGACAACAAAGTTTATTAAATTTTTAAAACAGCTGATTTTTCAAGAACCTGGAACGCCAAGGTTGTCATTTGAAAATAAATGATAGAAATATGTCCAAATATTCAATATTGATAAATTTTATTAAAATATTATGATTCAAACGGAAGTTATAACGCCCTAGATTTTTCGACTTTTTTGGCTCTAGCCACTTAACCTGTACCCGGATATGGCCAGTTCGCGAACTTGTCCAAAAGACTTTGCCGCAACGTATACAGAAAAAATTTTTGTTGTAGGTGAAGAAATGCGATCGTGAGAGTTTTTTTTTGTTTTTCTTTTAGATTATCATATGAAATCTACCTAACATACTTATACTTTTGTTAAAGTTTTATGTTTGATATGCATCGCTGCCCAAAACTAAAAAAAATTTCTAATAACAACTAATAAAAGTTTTTTTCGAAAACTATATCAAAATCCTTAACCCAGACCGAAGTTTTGATATCTCAAAGCCTTGAGATTTCAGCCCGCCCCTCCATATATTGACATTTAGTTTTTAATCAGAAATTATTGTATCAAAAACCAAAAATAATAACTTTTGTGATATAAAAATATATAATAATTTGCCAAGCAATAAAACAAATGAAATTAAAGTTGTTTTGCGAAAGAGATTGTGCCGTCAAGAGAAACAACTGACTAACAACTATATCTTGTCAATAAAATTAGTACTGTTGATCGCGTACCCACCCTGATGGTGTTATCATCTTTAAGGTGAAGCTGTTATGAGTGAGACCTTCAAGACACATGAGATTGGTGCTAGACAAATTGGCTCTATATATAAATTATGGAAAACCTAACATATGAATGTTTTAAGAAAGGTTGAGAAAAAGATTTGATGTGCGATCGAACAATCTCCCTATAATGGTCAAAAATCATTTACTAATAACCTACTCTAGTGTTATATACGTGTCAACCTCACTGAACCCTAATTCTCTTCAAACTTTCTACATTCGACAGCCATAGTCTAATCCTGTTATGCCAGCGAGCTTGGTAATAGCTTTCTCTTACTATGTGTGTGTCTCAGTGTCTATGTTTCCAGGATTTTACCATACTTTTGTTAACAATTTTGTTTAAATCACTCTTACCCTCAACTATGTATAAAAGCATTTAATACTTAAATCTTCAGTGGCTTTATATTAGTTGCCGGGAGTAATCGCTAGAAGTTATTCCACCCATTCGGTGATAACCAGCAGTTAAGAAACTGAATTATTTTCAAATTAATAAACGATCAGTGCTTTTCCACAATCCTAGCCCTCCATCGTTAATTCAAATTCAGGTAAAAATTTAATCAAATATATCTGAATGGATAAAATTACACAGACGAAGAACTTGTAGATAACATATACTATTCTATGTAGATTTTCTGCCGCCTTTATAAATAAAACAAACAAACGTGTAGCTATTACAATCGAAACCATATTACAATAAAAAAAGACAGTATTCTCTAAAAGCTGTTTCTGCAAAATGAAGTTTTGGTTTCTGAAATGAAACATCATACACCAATTATTTAAAATTAAACTTACATTTAGATGGCCAATATTCGGAATATGTTTCAGCCACCCCCATTTCTTCATCTTCTCCTTCTTCTTCTTCTGTCGTTTGTTGTTGCATCTAGAAAACAAAGTTAATATATATTGCAATGTTTGTTACTTTTTAAAACTACAACATACATATAACGCTTGCATTACTTTTGTCGGTTCTTGCATTACAAGTTGAGATAGTAGTTTGTTAGGAATTCCTCCAGTTAAATAATTGGGATTCGCTGCTAAAAGTGTTTGGAGCACATATTGTAATTGATGTAAGCCTCCTTGAGGGTCTGGATAGCTGTTAGGCATGCCCAAGTTATACATTCCCATATCCATCCCCATACCCATACCCATAACCAAACCTACAAAAAGAAAACTTTTTTTATAATTGCCAAGAAATATTATTCTGATAAACAAGCACGATATACTACAAAAAATTAATATTTGAAGAATTCTAAGCAATCAACATACATAGAAAATAAATATTAACTTAGAATAAAATCATGCAAATTTCAAAAATATAAAAGTTAATAAAGTAAACAAAGTACTAAAACTATCAAAAATAAGAAGTATAACAGTGGATAAGAACATGGAAGCTATTTTGTGAATATCAGTTTTTGAATAATAATTAATTTTTCAAAGGGTTATTTACTAAAATAATGTTTAATTTTGGGATTAACTAGTTAAAATCATTTTGTAGGCATTTTCAAAAACGAATTTCAGGCAAAATGAAAAAATAAATTTGAATAAAAAATCATACAAAGGTAAGTAAAATGGAAAAATTAAAATCAGCCAAATACTAAACATAACATTGTAAATATTACTACCTTGCGCCAACTGTGTAGCAGCCATGGCGTTTATATTATTCGCATAATAATTAGGTATTTGACCACCAAGTCCCATACTACCTAGTGAACCTACCATCATTGCACTGGGTCCAACACCGTAGAGCCCAGCTAAAAGTATTGAAAACGCCAATAGTGGTTAAAATTAATTTGCTTTTACTGTTAATATTCATAATTTTTAGGTAGATTTCATATAAAAATCTACCTATTTTTAAATAAGAAGACTTGTATAACAGCTATTACAGTACGTGGAACAACACATCGATACCTTTTAAGACATAGGTCCCACAACCACATGGGTTCTAAGGTTTTGAGAAACACTGTTTTTAGACCTTTGTAGATTAAAGCCACTCGAGACTCTTGATTCCGGCAAATCAGACCATTTATATTCTATTCAAACAAAGAATAGCAATTTCAATTTCGTAAAATTTTGTTTAAATATTTTTTTTTTTTCAATTAAAAAGTGTTGTGTTATAGGGTTTACTATTATACGGCAAACTATTCCATTTGTATGCAGTTCGGGCAAAGAAGTCTTTCTGCGATCTGCCAGTATGACAGCGTGGGATCTCGACCGTTTGACTGGTTGCAGTAGCCGATTGTCGAGTGAAACGGGGGTAAGAATAAGTTTGAGGCATGATGCTGCTGATTTCATCTGAGCACTGTTGATGTCGATATTTGTAAAAAACAACGAGGTCAGCAACAGTGCGACGATGTTGTGGGAAATCAAGTTTTGATATCAAAGTTCGATCACCCACAATTCGTATAGCCCGCTTTTGAACAGAGTCCAAGAGGGCCAAGATGAAAACAGAAGAAGCACCCCAAACTTGACAACAGTGCTCCATGCAGGGACGAATATGGGACTTATAAACATGGAGCAATTGGTATGGAGTGAAAAATTTTTTGCATCTATTTAGGAGGCCGAGTTTTTTAGACGCGCTTTTTCCACGCTTTTACATTCACCTATTGGTTCATCACACATACTGAATCAAATATCTTTGGGGAACTCGCTCTTTGATCTGGAAACAATCAACAGCTGTGTTTTGGTAGAGTTGAAATTGACCAGGTTTTGGTCACCCCAATCGGCGACTTTTTTTAGGTCTTTATTCACGTTTATGGCAGCGTCTCTCCGGGCGGGAATAATTCGTTTGTGCATTTTACATTTTGAAGGAAGGGGGCTCGAACGACTTGTGCAGAGTACTATCATCTGCAAAACTATTTATTGGGTTTCTAGTGATTTTCAGCAATTCGTTGATATAATAAATCAAAAATAGGGTTGGGGACAATACTGAGCCTTGAGGTACACCAGCGTTAATTAGTTTAGACTCTTTTAGACTTAGCTTATAACGCTCGTAGACTTTGGATAGGACCGATAGCACAGCTATTGGCCTATAATTTGAGGTATCGGATTTTGGTCCCTTTTGGGGACGGGCTGGACATTTGCCAACTTCCAGCACGAGGGAAATATACCAGATTTGTAGGATTGGTAGAATATTTTAGTCAAAGTTGGTGCAAGTTCTTTGGAAAAGGTTTTTAAAATAATGGGTGGAATATTGTCCATTCCTGAGGCTTTGTTGATGTTTAACCCCTTTAAAAGTTTAGCGACTATTTTGGGTTTGAAGTGAAGTTCATTCATATTAACTCCTGAAGACTGGATTTGGGGTATTTCTTTAGGAGTTTCCAAAACAGTGGAGTTCAGAGCAAAGTGTTCAGCGAACAAGTTAGCTCTTCTTGCGGGATTAAATCACCATCAATAATAGGGGGAATAGAAGATTTTGTACCAGAATTTAAAGAATTATTGGCACTGTAGAAACTCTTGTCAGAAATAGACATAGACGTAAGTTTTGAAGCTTTCGCTGTCAATTTCAGATTTTTCGTTTGAGATAATCTGGTTAGATATTTTGTTGGCCTTTAGATATTGGGATCGATTAGCGGGAGTTTTGTTATGAATCCATATATTAAATGATCTACGTTTGTTTCTAAGTGCCGCTTTGGCAGCCTTCGAATACAAGTATTTTTGTTTGGGATTTACAATGGAAAAAGGGATTAATTTATTGATAGCAAATTGGATGGTTTCTGTAAAGTTTTGAGCAGAAACATTTACATTGTCAGTGTAAAAACAATGACGGTAGAAAGGGAAACCATGGAAAAAATTTTGAAGACCACTATTATCCATTTTTGAGTAGTGAAATATTTTACGGGGTTTGTGAGCTGTAGTTTTAAGTAAATCAGTTTTGATAACTGATGAGATTAAATAATGATCAGAATTTCCAATACTACCTTTCGCGACATCGACACTCGTAATGTATGGCATTGTGGTAAGATAGAGATCTAATAGAAAACTATTATCACCGCCATTACGGGGAGTGAAAGTCGGGTTTTTAACAATTTGGAATATGCCCTGAGACGCGGCAAAAATTTCTGCCAGTTTTCCACTATTGTTAACATCGTCGGTCGATTTGGAGAATCCCAACCATGGTTTGTTGTGAACGTTACTACAAATGATTTGTTGTGGACGAAAACAAAATTGAGATTGTAAATGAATTGTAATGAATTAGTTAAAATACAAATTAAAACTGTCTGAATTGAAACATATTTTATAACATATGAAATCAATTTTGTACATAAGTTAATGTACATAAGTTAATGTTGTAACGTAGTACCATTGTACCATTGTACATAAGTTAATGTTGTAGCGACGTGCATATTTTAGTGCATAGTGATGTGCATATTTTTCGGCTCCATGTCCAGAATCAGGAACTGGGCTACTACGCTTCAGCGATACTACAAATCTTCCTTCGTCAAGTCGGTTAGGTTTTCTGGACAATTTAATAGGTGGTTAGCATCATGTGGCTTGCCCTCACATGCGGGACAATTGTCAACAATTTCCTTGTCAATTCTACTCATGTAGTTATTTAATATGCGTGATCAACCGGATCTTAACTGCGCTAGGGTGGTTCTGGTGTTGCGTGGTAGTTTGACATCTTCGGCAGCGATTTGTGGTGGTTTGTTATTGAGAACTCGATTCGGGGTGTAGTTCTTTATTGTGTTTTCAACAGTTTTGGGAAGTATACTTTTTAAGCCCGTTTTATGCGTAGGCTCGTCGATGTTACCGATGCCGCGGTTGTTTCTTCGTTTATGTGGTAAAAAGTGTAGAAGTGGAAAGTTTTAATTTTCTAGTTTTATTCATTTAAAGTGTTAATGTGTAGTCGTCTGCATATGACGTTATTCCTTCTGGTGATGCTGGTAAACTACTTAGGGCAAGATTGAATAATGAAGGTAAGAGAACTCAACCTTGTGGAATTCCTTGTCTGAGCACTCTCTTCTTAAATTTGCAGTTACGAAACTCAACGTATTTTTGTCGGCCTCTTAGATAGTTGCACAACCAGCGCTTTATTAACCTGGCAGACTAGTGTTAAATATATAATTTAGTAGTGCAGCGTGCGACAATGTGTCGAAAGCTTTTGATAGGTCGAGTGCAACTAAAATTGTTCCAGCACAGGGTTGTTATTCAGACCATCGCTGATTAGGTTTTGGATTCTGTGAAAAGTGGTGGTAGTACTATGTGCTGTTCTAGAGCCATATTGGTGTGACGCCAATTTACAAGATCTAGTTAACCACGGTAGCAAAAGTGTTCAATCAATTTTTAAACCAATTAAAGGATGAAGGTCGGGCTGTAAGATTCTCCCTTCAAGTTTTTCAGGTTTCAAGATGAAGCTTTTTCTGCCCGTTTTCCAGAGATTTGGTATCTGGAGCGTGTTTGAAGATGTGTTGAGAGTGGTAGTCAGATAGTTCAACCCTTTGGGACCAATGTGCTGAGCAGATGGCTGAGATGCCGTTTTGTTTAATAGCTTTAGATGGCTTAGTTTTCTTTATTGCATTCTCAACTTCTTATTCGGAAAATATGATACCATCGAAATTTTCAGTATATAGTGCTATTGTAGCTTTTTTGGCTCTTTCTGTGATATTTGATTTCCAGGTGAGTCCACCTAGGTATTCAGCGGTACATAGGTACTTTGCTAGTTCTGCAAGTGCAAGATCACTTCCCTCCAGAGCAATGGAGCCAATATCAGGGATCCTCTGCTTCCTGGTAAAAAGAATCACTTCTGTTTTTGCAGGATTATTTTCTAACCCACAGTTTTGGCCCATGTCAATGTTATTGCAAGGGTAGTTGGGACTGACTCGTCTAATGTACTTTGACTAGAATTGCCACTTGATTATTTTATTCAATGCCGACCCCCCATGTTATTTGTTAAAGAAACCTAAATGGCAAGGTGACGGAGATTAATATCAAGATAAAGATATGAAAGTCAAAGATGTAAAACAAAATCAAATCAAGCAAAACAAAGATTCAAATTTATTTTAAACCCTTTGAGTTTGAAACCCTTTGACTACTCTAATATAAGAACTACTCTAATATAAGAACACCTCAAACTCATCTTCTTTTCTCCCGCTCTAGTGTGGCCCAAACCACATTCAATTTTTTAAGTTTTCGCACTTGAAAAGCTCTAGATTGTTTTCGAAAGCATAGTTCTTAAACAGCAAAAGTTCTTTTCGTTTATCGTTCTCAAGACTGTCATACTAACCTTACCAGACTAAAGAAACGTTTTTCGCTAATTTTGGAGTTTCAAATCCCCTTGTGTCTTTAACATAATCAATTGCAACAGAAATAAAAGCCGAATACCAACTTATAACAGGAAAAATACTAAACCTAACAATAGCATTTCCTTATAGTTTAGCTGTAACGAATACAAATTAATCCAAATATAAATATTAATGCTGAGAACTTCATGTTATTTGCAAGAATTATGATAGAACAGAGTAGTAATTCTTGTATTCAACAGTTATTAGTGATATCAACTATTTAGTTAACACACATTTGGTTACACCCTCGGGACTGTTGCACCAAGCCACGAGGCATCAATTTATCAAAACAAATGTTTCTAACATAATTCGATATACTCATCGCCAAGGCATACCATCGCTAGTAAGAGGAGCGCCTTCGATTATCAAACATTTGTAATAAGCTCATTAAATAAGACAAAACAGAGTGTTGCTTGAACCAATGATTCATCGCAAAGATAAAAGACTGTGTAAGCCGCAGTTCCAAATCATAAACGTAATAAAAACGATTCACGGCATGCCCACGACTATAATAATAAGAGGTACGCCAACAAATTCAATCAGTTCATTTTACACCCCAAAACATTGGAAAAACGTATAGGAAAATCTCAAAAACAATACACAAATTGCCATCTGATAGCTGAAAGTAATCTACGAAAGATTACGTATCAAATCTACGAAAACCTTCAAAGCTCTTATGACAAATAGTCTATCGCCAATTGTTCTGAAAAGAAATTGGGCTGCATCTTCATTCTTGCATGTCTGACTAATGCAAGATCAAACATAAAAGGTTTCGAAGTTTTAGAAGAAATTTTTACTTAAATACGGGTTCTGAATAAAAATTTTTTTCTTCAATAAAACAACTTATTTCACTTCCATGTAAACAAACACAAAAATATAAAATAAAATGAATATTTTAATATTGAACTTCTTCTTATAATTATTAACATAAAATTCTACAAATTTACTAAATAAATAGATAAACTGGAAATATATACGAAGATATATAACAAATAAGTTATTTATTTGACAACTCAAAAAAGTTTGTTATTGAAATTCCTAGTAAACCCCATAGCAACAACCTAGTGCGATGTTTTTTAATACTATCCTCCTAGTTTAGTTCATACTCAAACCAATTCTTTACTATACTAGCAATTTTGTATTAAACTAGGTAGTAAAGTTTAACTAGTGTTTACTAGTTTTTATACATATCGCCCATTGGCTTGGAATGTTTTATCAATTTATCTAATGAAATAAAACAGGAACGCAAGATTCATATTTTTAAAGAAAATTTGAAATGTATTTTATTCAATGAATTTAAAGCTGAATATTTAAATTTAGCAATAAAAAATCAAAAACGCATGTGTTGATAATCAGCCGACTAATAGGACTGATTGGTCGATATGACCGTTTACCGATTATCTCCCGAATCGGTGCAACCCTATAACGAACCAAACTCGAGCCCGTTTTAACGAGCCAAGCCTTGGTTAGTTAACTTCAGTTTCAGTCTGGGCCAGTTGTAAATGCCTAAACTGAACCAAGATTCAGTTTATTTTATTCCGCGTTACTCACCTGTCTAATGCATTGTAAACATGTGAAAGTCATATTATGTTTATCTTTATTTTTATGAATGTTGCTAAAGAGCAACATTAATAAAAATAAAGATTAAAAGTGTGGAAAGAGGTTGGATGCCACAACCTCTTTCCACACATTTAAAGGAGGTCTGGGGAAAAAATGGTTTGGAAGACCTGGTGCAAGTACAATTTGCCAGACCTGGCCCCAGGACATCAGTCCAAACTTGGTTAAAGATTGGGCTGTTTGAAAATGTTAAGCCTGGCCCGAACCACAAAAGCTGTAGCGCGGACTAGGCCCAAATTTGGTCCCTTAGCTCATTCTTACCTGGGTTTCGAATATATCAATTTGAAAAGTGTTTGCAGTGCCATTAATTCTTTTTCTATTTGTACTCCTTTTTACTACTACTTGTACTAAATCTTTTGACCTTCCTATTATTGAATGCCTTTGTTCGGTTCGAAATGCTTTGCTTCAAACACCACTATTCTGAAAACTCCTGAAGAAATACCCCAAATTCAGTTTTCAGGAATTTATATGAAAGAATTTCATTTCAAATTCAAACTTGTTAAAAATTGTTAAAAAACTTTTAAAGGCGGGTTAAACATCAGCAAAGCTGTACAACATCCAACCTATTATGCCGAAGCAATTTTCAAAAGAACTTGCACTCACTTTAACCAAAATTTTCTACAGATTTTTCATTTTATAAACCAACAGTATTTTTTTCTTCGTGCTAGAAGAAGCCCAATATCAGTCGACCCACAAAAAAGGAACAAGATGTGATATTTCAAATTATAGATAGACCAACAGCTCCCAGTCGAATACAAAATATATGAGCACTATATTCATTTACATATATCAAATTTTTTGGAAGGCAATCATTTGATATCTGATAGCTAGTGCGGTTTTCGAAACAAAACATCAACAGCCGTACTACTGAACTTTGTATACCGTTGTTGGAACTGCATACTTGAAAAAGATGGTGTACCTACCCCTACGTTAGTGCGCTGATTTTTTTTCTTTACACAAGGTTAGTGGATTAAGAATTTGAAGAATTTTTTGAGGATAAACCTGACCTTAAAAAGCTTGGCATTTAAATCACGTAAAAGAATTCCAAAAAAGTGAAACTCTTGAAAAATCACGCTAAAATGTCACTGTTCTACATTTAGTTATGAATGGGTGAATGGGTGGCCAGAGGAATTTGCTGTGTTGGGACGAAACAATGTAGCAAGCTCGGGTTAGATTGATTTGATCTCCTTAGAAAAATGATCGAAATCTGCAACATTTACTAAGATGGCTTTTCTTTTGAGTCTAAATTAGTTAAAGCTGGTGCACTCTAGACCTAATTTTGTCCCCACTCTATTTTTAATTTAGGTAAACGAACTGTTGTAAATTCACAGTAACCCGATAAATAGTTTTGCAGATGGTAAAACTGCACAAATCATTGGGCACCCAATTTTCAAACGATAAAATACATCGCCCCTGCAGAGATGCAGCACTAAAAGTAAACTGGTAGCTTAAAATTCCGGATGGGATTATCAAAATTTGATCAAGTTTAATTCCAAAAACACAGCTATTTTTAACCGACTTCAAAAAAGAAGGGGTTCTGGTTTCATTGTGGGTTTTTTTTATGTATGTACACCGATTTCTCAAAAACGGCTCGTTCGATTTGGATGATTTAAATTGTATTCTATTTGGGTTTATTCCGAGAGGGTTCCATAATTTTTTTTATGATGTGAAAAATACCGTTATTTAGAAAATTGGAAAAAACCATATTTTTATGCATTTTCGTTGATTTCGTCAAAACATATTATTCTGTT
The DNA here is from genome assembly GCA_963693315.1 of Diogma glabrata. Lineage (NCBI taxonomy): Eukaryota > Metazoa > Arthropoda > Insecta > Diptera > Cylindrotomidae > Diogma > Diogma glabrata. The sequence goes on along the minus strand of OY856188.1, from coordinate 146,544,994 downwards.
TGGGTGTTGTGGTCAGTATTATATTGCTATACTTGTCGAGGTTATCGTAAATAATTTTCTATGGCGGAAAATATGTATGCCGTTTGTGCCAAAAATCGCAAAACCATAGTTAATAGATTGTGACTGATGAAAGTTTTTCCTGTATTTGAAGTTATTACTTTTAAAACGTTTTCTAGCCGACATTTGCTTTATGACTACACTAAAAATAAAAGAATAAAAAAACTTAAAAAAAAAATAGAACCGACTTCAGAAAAAACAAAAGAGGCACAAAAAAGTGAAAAATAACTCAATTGTTGCTTTTGGAGACAAAAATACGTTACATTTTGATTAATTTAATTTAATTATACAATAGACAAAAAAATTACGCTATTAAACAAAATTACTATATTAAAATAGTTAGTTTTTATTATAATTATTATAGTTATTATAGTTGTAATAATAGTTATTATATTTTAAAAGTTATTTGTAGTACAAAACTGTTCGAAGTCAGTGCCACATTGACGCAAAACCGACTAATATGTCTCGGGCTTGGCACCGATTTCCAACAGTTTTGTACTACAAATAACTTTTAAAATAAAATAACTATTATAACAACTATAATAACTATAATAATTATAATAAAAAATAACTATTTTAATATAGTAACTTTGTTTAATAGCGTAATTTTTTGGGCTATAGTAAGGTATAATTAAGGGGTAGCGAAATCCGAAATTCGACGTCCACGCCGTGCTGCCTGGGTAATTCTGACAGAATTAGGTTGGTGTATTGGAGACAAACAGAGTAAAAACTGCTTAGTCAATGACGCTACATCACGGCGAATCGGCGCCTTACAACCAATGCGACTCAAGCGTCTGTTCTCCATGTCAGGGGCGGCTTGGAGCGGGAGTCTGTCTTGAATCAAGCGGCTCGCTATATAAACGTGTAAAAAGGTTGTTTTTGGTGATCTTAATATGCAGGAGGGACCCATTCACGACAATTTGGGTTGGGCCTAAGGTTAACACCCTAACCCCGGAAAAAAAACTAATATGTTAAATTTGGTGATCAGAAAGCGAATAACAGACCCGGACACAAAAACAGAATTTTACCTGGACGTGAAAAAGGACCAGACTACCGAATCGAAACGTGGAACGTGCGCAGCTTGAGCGCTCCTGATGCTCTTATAAGTCTAGAAACAGAGGCTGAGAGGTATAGGATGGATATTATTGCTCTACAAGAAATTGGACAGCCGATAATCGGAAAACAAGATTTGGATAGTCACTCTCTATACTGTAGTGGTCATCGTTCTCGAAGAGAATTTGGAACTGGCTTTCTTGTTGGTGCACGCATACAAGAAGCCGTGAATTTCTAAATAGCACTGAAAGAGGTTACAAACACCAACACGCGACTTCATTGTGGTTCTTGGTAACTTTAATGAACAGGTTGGAAGAGATATCTCTTATGGAAATGTGGTGGGTCCCAACACCTTGCATTTGAATTCGAATGATAATGGTGAGAGAATGACTGAGTTTGCATTATCAAATAATTGGAGAATTGCCAGTACGATCTTTCCGCATCGATCGATTCATAAGCAGACTTGGGTCTCACCGAATAGAAACACTCGAAATCAAATTGATCACGTTCTAGTAACAGCACATTTCTTTTCGAGCGTTCTGGATGTGCGATCCTTTAGAGGTGCATACATTTTAAGTGACCGCTTCCTTGTATGTGCAACGATAAGGTTCCGCTTCCCAAATCCAGGCATACCAAAATTCAATCAACAGAAACGTTTTAACATCTCATCATTAAAGAATGCTGAAACAGAAGAGAGATATCAAATCCATATTGCCGAAACATTGGATAAATCAGAAGCCATTAATGGAGACGTCGATAAGTCATGGTATTTGCTCAAAGATGCTGTTTTAAGCGCAGCTGAGGGAATACTTGGACGACCACAGAACCACTCCCAGAAGCCATGGATAGATCAAGCATGCCTTGACGCTATTCAATACAAAAGAGATTGCTATCTGAAGTGTCTAAAAGGACTCAACACCAGGTCCACGAAGGAGAACTATAAACTGGCAAGACAAGCCGTTACAAAGCTATGTAGACGAACGAAGAGAGAATGGTGGAAGAGACAGTGTGAGGAGATTGAAAGCTTCAATAAGGAACATCAATCGCGTAACTTCTTTCAACAGTTTAAAACCTTAAAGAAGGGCCCTCAAACTAGATCGACTGCTATTCAAAACGAAGATGGGGAGCTACAAGTAGACCTTAAAAATATTTTAGATACTTGGGCCGCTTATTTTGAGAATCTTCTCAACTTAAGTGACCAGCAACAAGTCGGGCGACGAGCAAAGCTTATTCGTGCGTCAAAGGTACATGCAGACGAACCAACCAAAGAGGAATTCGAAGCGGCACTGGCAAAATTAAAACGCAATAAAGCACCTGGTATCGACGATATAACATCCGAAATGATTGTACATGGTGGCGAAACTCTATTCTTAAGATTGTTTGAAATTCTTCAAATGATCTGGAGGACTGAAACCATGCCACAGGACTGGAACACAGCTATGCTGATACCAATTCATAAAAAAGTTAATCGCCTACAATGTGCAAATTACAGTGGAATCGCTCTCCTTTGCACAGCATATAAGACCTTTTCCTACATTTTGCTATCCAAAATCAATCCTTTTGCTGAACAACTGTTTGGAGAATATCAGGGTGGCTTCCGGCGGGGCCGAGGTACTACCGATGCACTTTTCTCAATAAGGATTATTTTGGAAAAGTGTCGAGAGTTCAACATACCTGTGCACCATCTTTTCATTGATTTCAGGCAGGCCTACGACTCTCTCGAACGAGAGACTCTATGGTCTGCTCTGGTTTCAATGTGAATTCCTGGTTAACTGGCATCACTATGCAAAATGACAGTACAGAACTCTCAATGCTGTGTACGAGTAGAGAACGAAATATCAAAGTTTTTTAAAGTCGACTTCGGGTTAAGACAAGGTGATGCTATCTCTCCTATACTCTTTAATTTAGCCTTGGAATATGTGTACCGTCAAAAGAAACTACCGACTAATAACAATATCTTGTCAATAAACTCAGTACAGATGATTGCTTACGCTGATGATGTTGTTATCCTCGGCCGAAGTGAAGCTGTTATGAGTGAGACTTTCAAGTCGCTTGAGAGTGGTGCTAGGAAAATTGGTCTGCATATTAACTACAATAAAACCAAACATATGAATGTTTCAAGAGAGGCTGAGAAGAAAGATTTGATGTACGGCGATGAACGAATTGAGGGAGTTGAATCTTTTAAATACTTGGGATCAATGCTTGACTCAAACAACAGCATACTTACAGATATAAAAACTCGAATCGCTGCAGGTAATCGAACTTCCTACTCAGTTAAACCTCCCCTTGGATCACCGTATGTATCAACTAACACCAAGCTCAAGTTATACAAGACATTGATTAGAGCGGTTGTGATGTATGGGTCACAAACGTGGACTCTTACACAAAATGACGAATCGCATTTATCTGTATTTGAGCGTAAGATCCTACGCTACATTTTTGGTCCACTTAAGACAGACGATGGATAGTATAGAACCCGGTATAACTTTGAGATCAGAGACCTTCTTGAGGGTCCTGATATAATAGGTTGTATCCGTTCTAATAGGATTGCTTGGTTTGGGCATGTTCTACGAGCCGATTCAGTCTGGAATGATTAGAAAAATGTACGTTAGTACCCCAGGGAATGGGCGACCGCGAGGTAGAGCACGACTACAATGGGATACTGACGTAATAAACGACCTTAAAAAAATCGGCTGCCATGGAAATTATGTCGCTGTTGCGAATGACCGTGGTGAAAAAAAAGGTATAATTAAATTAAATTAATCAAAATGTAACGTATTTTTGTCTCTAAAAGCAACAATTGAGTTATTTTTCACTCTTTTGTGCCTCTTTTGATTTTTCTGAAGTCGGTTCTATTTTTTGTTAATTTGGAAATAATATTTCCGAAGGTTAAAGAAGCCCGTTCCGAATCCACACTTCTTGGTGGAATGGTCAATAAATTATTATACATTAACTGCAAATGCGGTCCTCTATGACGGCTTTGTCTACTTATTTTCTTTTCTCTACCAATTGCGGTGACCAGTTTAATATTTTATGTTGTTGCATTCTGACCAAAAAAGTTTTTTATAGGTATTAAGCGTGAATTAAACTGCGTTCATCTTCTAAATTGCTTTTACTTCTACTAAATCAACACCTTATCCTTAGCTACATTTTCGTTGCAATCTGTGTTCAATGATGTTGCAGTGTGAGTAGTTGGATAACCTGTTTCACATCCCACGTCTGCTGCTAATGTAACGTTTAATAATCTTCAATAAAAACTTTTATGGAGCTTCGACTTGGAACAGTAAATATGTTCGATCATCAACAAAAGCAGAGTTTCTATTCTGCAACTACTTAAATACTTAAAATGATTCGGTTTTCTTTACATTTATGCTAGTTATTGAGACATTCGTCAACTCCCGAACTAATGGGTTGCTTTGTTTTTCTAGCTCAGTACAACCTATAGAGCTACAAGTGCATTAGCCAATATTTCATGATAGAGTGGAACAAGTTTGAAGATGCTAGCGTTGACTGAATAGAGTTTATCCGCTATCACCCTAAAGATATAAACCTTAACAAGTATTTTCTTATTGCTATTACCAGTGGTATATGATCTCATTGCATATGACCAAAAATAAAAAAATAGAAATCAACAAAACAGGATTCCATGTTTTCATTTATTAATCCCGGCAAATATGCGACAATCCCGTAATCCCGGGATTTTCTTTCATTAATCCCGGGTTTGCGGGATCATCAAAATGGGTCGGGCAATCCCTAGTTCATGATTTCTTTGTACGAAAAGACAATCAGGATTGTAAAGAAAGACGGTTTTTGCTTTATAATAACAAAAGTGTCAACGCACCACTTAGTGAATAAATTATATAAATTTTACAACTAACATATTTCGGTAAAACAAACTATTTTTACACTCACTTGCAAATATATATGTCAATTCAATAAAATGTGTAAAACTTATTAGCAAAATATTAACACCGTACGAAAAAAAATCGGAAGAAACGGCCACAAGTTCTCATCCACATAACTCCATTCAATTTCCAAGGTTTTTTAAAATATCCTGAAACAAGATTACTTTTTGAGCACTAATACAATCACTACCAATACAGTGCAAATTTTATGATCTTGTCTCATTGGCAAAGTTACTACTACTGTCAGAAAATATAGAATTTAAAAATGCAAGAAGCAAAAGTATTTCATTTGGAGTTGTTGAATGCATAGGTTCAAATTTCTACTCCTAATACCAAACAGTAATATTTAATAATTATTACCCGTAAGGTGGATGCGTGGCAACCCTAGTGGAAGAGATTACAATATGTGTCACAACGAACAATAGACATATTTTAATACTCAAACCCCACAACAACAAGCAGCTTTATCTGCTGATTCAAAAATATGTTAACTATAAAAATATGAAAGCAATAAATCTTGTCATATTGTTACTATTCTATATAACTGCAACGAAATACAAAACAAAATTGAATCCGACCTCAATTAAACCTGTACAATATTGATACAACCTGTTATAAATTCAAAAGAGGATCGAAGAAAGTAAAAACATTAAATAAAATACGTAAATACAAAATAATGACGAATAATCGAGAAATTAAGCAGAATATTTAACGAATTCCTTTTGAAAACGAGATATAGTTCATTTTCATATTAGACTGCGATAGTGTAAGTAGTTCAATTTATACTAGAAATGTGTATAGTTCAAATTAGACTGCGAAAGTGTAAACAGTTCAAATTGAAATTGTGTAAAGTGAAATATAATTTTAAATAAAGGTTTAAGTGTTATTTAATAAAAATATTGTGTATTATTTTGAACGCTGTGTTATACTGGAAATTTCTTCAACAAACCGTTGGAGTTTCCGAAGCTATTGGAAGAATAGATAGTGTTGTTTGCCTGTGTTGTAAAACAATAAAGGTGTGAAATATAACCATGTGTTTTTACTTACTAATCAGTGATCGAATCCAGAAGAAAGTTTAGGGATAACGATTATCGAATTTAGAGTTAGGCCAATTTGAGGATGGTAGAAAGCGATTAGAGATGAGATTCGTGATAAGATGAGTAAAGGTGAGTCAGAAATAAAACAAAATAACAGGTTATCTGAAAATTTTGAAAAATTTTCTTCAATCACAAAATTGAAGGCCACATAAAGTTACACGAAGATGAATTTCTATGAACAGGCATATAAGTTAAATCATTAAAGAATTCTTTTAGTAGATTGGAAGTGCGACCATTAGCTAATTTATGCATCTACGAGTAGGGAATCAGTTTTTGTTGATTTGTAATTTTTTGTATTTGGTCTAAGGGTGTACTCGTAATCCATAAACATATATAGTTACATTACAAAACACATATAGTTAAAGCAAACATACCTTGTCCAAAATTTGGCTTAATTACATCATAGCCTGTGTTTGGTTTAGTTATTAAGCCACTTGGTAGTTTGGCAATAGATTTTGTTGGCTTATTAGTAGCAGGTGATATTCTTGTATTATTTGGAACAGATGACGAAGATCCTTCGACATTGATTGTTGGATTTTTTCCAAACCCCATTACAGTCGCTAAATTTTTTCCACCCCCTGTGTAGTACATAATATGGTATTAAATAAACAAAATAAATAAAGTTTATCACAAGTATAACAAAATATTTTATTTGCTCTAGACTGATTGAAAATGTATTTTAAGTTAGACAACTATCTTAGATCCGCCATTTCTTTCACCTACCGGTTTTTTTAATTAAAAATAGTGTAAACTCATGCGCATATATAAGAATATTTTTTTTACTTATATATTGCAATAACATATAAATATGTATGTAATACTTGCGATCAACATTTTTTGTTAACTATTAAAAAAACTTTATAAGATAAAAGAAAGTTTCTATCTAGCAAGGAAGATTATTTTCAGTTCGTGAAAAACACAACTCTTGCCCAAGAAATCTTAAACAAACCTCTCTTTTATAAAATAGAAAATAGATTTTTACAGTATTTACCTGGCACTTCAATAGTATCTGGATCTTCATCATCACCAAAATCTGATCCCGATGACTCCTCAACATCATCATCGTCATCGCCATAATTTCCTTTTTTTGATGACTATATTCACAAAATACAGAGAAATATTTTATATAAAATTTTATTTTTCGGAAAAATAGTAATATGCCTTAAGCCCTGAGATCAAGATATTTTTTAGCTATAAAATAATTGATCATTGAAGCCAATAAAATGCAAACGCTACCTATTTCAACCACGGGGTCTGAGTAATAGATCTTTTAAGTAACATTCCAATACAAAATTTTTTAGATAAATTCGTTTAATAAAATAACGATTCATTTTTGTTTAAACATTTCATCACATAAACTGAAAATACAAAAAAATATATTAACCTTTGAGGTTCATGATGAAGGCCCTTCAAAATTATTCCTACAAGAAAATCGATAATCGCTGTCGAAGTAATCGTAAATTCTTCAAATTTTCAAAACAAACTTATAAGTGTTGTATTGTAAATCATAGTTCCTTAAAGAAATTTATTTTATATAACTTAAAAAATAATTTTGCAAACTTTTGGTCCAAAATAGTGTTTGTTTGGAATTTTTTATTTTCAAGTGGACATTGGAACTCTAGGCTGAATAGTTTTCCTTGTTGTTTTACAAGCTACAATGATCAATTCTAAACGTAGTAATACACAACTTCTTGGAGGAGTATTAGTCAACTTCCCGAAAAGAAAGGATATGTTTCATACTTTAAGGAAACTTATAAAAGATATTCGGTATTTGAAATAATAACTAATCACACCGCTACCAAGTTGATGTAAATCATATAGACAGACGTCCACTCAAATTATTCATTCAATACAATTTTTAAAGATTGTATTAAATGTTACAATTATTAGTTATATTTTTCTAAAAGTACCGCCATCATGTTTTCTCTTTACTTTTCTCCACAGTCTTGTTATTTTGGGTTGAGGTTAGGTATTACAGATGATACAAATAAATCATTGTTTTACATTTTACACATGTAACTATAGTTATCATGGATAAAAAGAATTATTGTGTGCAAATGTCTTCTTTTGCAAAAAAATAATTGCATTAATGTAAGCTCAATAATAAGTTTCTACCATTTTAATATGTAAATATTTTAGCTATCACTTTAAAATTGTCATTTTTTGTTGTAGTTTGAAATAAACACTTTTAAAACGTACTTCAAACCAATTTAATTTAAATTATGTATTTTATTTATATTTTATTAGAGCACACAACTTAATATTCATACACAATTGTAATAGGAATGAATTTGGTTATTGTGGCAATGTGTGAAAACTTACTGAACGTTTGGATTTTTGCATATTTTGTTGATATATTTGTTGTATTAACTGATTTTTTATATTGTTTAAATGAAAACAGATTGAACAATTTTAAAATATTCAAACAAATCTTGAAAATCAAACTAATGTCTATATTAAAAGTGTCTATATTAATGTTAATCCAATTTTGAATGGGTAGTAAACAATTTAATGACCTATAGGCAGTTACAACTCAATTATAAATGTTTCTAGATTTACTCCCTACCTTAAGTTTTGAAGCTGGTCTCCACCGCACGGCGCTTCCTTCTAGAAATTTAAAGTAATCGGAAGAAACGAACCGCATTCGAACTGAAAACTTCGAATCTTTTACCATATTGACAAACATAAAGATGATTGCGATTATCTCTGATCGCAATCTCAACTTTATGTGGTTTTCGATTGGTAAGTCAGATTCGATCGAAAAAGATCTAGATTTCGGTGACCAAACGAACATGAAACAGTACCTCGATTCTGGTTCTGTGAGAAAAAATGAAGTGGAGTGGAATGGAATTATTATTTATCTCGAATTTTGATTTCTCACAAAATATTGCCATTCCACTAATTGGTATTCTCGTTCTCTTATCGAGATAACGTTTTTAGTACAAGTTCTAAACTAGCACAAATTTTTGAAAATGAAATTAAGCTGTCAGTTTATTTACTTTTTTTATTTGTGTTTCTCTCGTTAGCTAGTTTAACTGTAAAATTATTCTTTAAAATTAAATAAATAGTCTATTTGAATAAATCGTGTATTTTGCCACCTCGTTACATTTCCTTATTTCCATCTGCCTTATCAAATCTGCGAAGAGCATACAAAACAAAATTAAATAAATAATTTAATTTTTCTAAAATAGTTATTGATAAATAATAAAATTAATAAAATATCGTTAACTTCCACGCGCCAAATCCACATTCTCCTCTAAATAATCTTTAGTAGCTGTTTAGATTTGTACTTAGATGAGTTGCCCTAGCGATGAGCTATATAAATGTTGCAGATTATGTATTTTCCTCTCTTGAATATATTGCCCAACTAATTTAAACTGAATGCACCTACTTTTTGAAAATACTTGATAATATGGTAGTATTTCATGAGGTGTTGAGAATTAATGTTAAAAAAACACACATCGTGAAAGTACTTTAGTGTGTTTCATGTATTGTACTGTTGTTGAAGAAATCCTTATAACGATTAGAACAATAGAGTATATATAGATATTATTTAGATTTTTGATGTCTATGGAACATGGAACGTTGATGGAACATTCAACCATTTTAATTTTTAATGACAAACCTTCCAAAACCATAAACGAACTTTTACAGAATATTGTACTTCTTGAACTTGACAGGCTATTTAATTGATAGTAGACAACATTTATTGATAAATACATTTACTTTAATTATTTAATTATGCATTTAAAAGATAACTATAATTTTAATTTAAATTAATTATCCTGCTACTTTTTTTTTTTAATTCTATGTTAGGCATGTTTAGTGTTAACCAATATAGATCAACGTCTCTGAATATCCGAAGATACCATGCTAACTAAGGAACTAGGGCTTGAAAGTATTATTCAATTTTCTCTGAGGAATTTTTTAATGTTGATCTTAAAGTTTTGAGGATTAAAATTATCAGGAAAGACCCACGCCGGTAAGGCATTCCAGAGATGAGAAACTCTGTTAAAAAAATCGCGTTGAAAAGCGACAGTTCTACACCTAGTCACTCGAACCGTAAAAGGATGGGCTGATATTGATGCTCTAGTGAAACGCGTGAAGTTTGCTGGTTCAGGCAAAATCGATTTGATCTCCGCAGACGTCCGTTCGTCCATAATATACTTGTAAAATACCGTCAAATCAGTGACGTCTCTTCTATGTTGTAAGGAATCAAGCTCGTTAGTAAGAGTCAAGTTGCCGATCAATTTAACAGCTTTCCACTGCACAGAATCAAGACATTTCAAACTACTTATGTAGGCTCCTCCCCATATGTGACTCCATATGGGAGTCCTCCTGAATACTCCATGCAGGGACGAATAAATGATTTATATATTAAAGGAAGCTGCTCGACATAATATAATAATATAACTTCGACTGACATAATATAAGTAAATGACTAATTTCTATAAACTTAAAAGCAAAAGTGTGTTTCGGGAAACATGAGCAAAAATCGCCACAAATCAACTAAAATTTCTTTTTGATTTATCGTAATCTTTTTTCGACATTTTTTTCTCTATTTTTGTGCTTCTATACAAAATTTCAGAGCAAATAATCTCATTTCATATACAAATTTGTTGACGAGATAATTTGACAGTTCATCCCACAAATGCGGAATTTATTTTCTCATTCGACTGCACCGGAATGCAAAAATCTCATTTAGTACAAAATCTCATTCCACGAAATAAGTCCATGCAACCAGAATCTAGCTACAGGTATGGTATTTTTTTTTTTTTAATAAAATGTGTTGTGTAGTAGGAATTACAATATGTGTCACAATAACACATAAAAACCTTTTAAGACCAAGGTCCCACAACAACATACGTTCAGAGGTGTTGATGGACGTAAATCTTTCTTTTTTTGTTTTTTAAATTTTTTGTTAAAGAATGGATAACTAAACAAAAAATTCCATCACTGACAAAATATGACATAGGCCAATACTTTATGACAGAATAGAGAAAATAAAAGTAAATTAAAAAGTAAATAGCAAATTTTTACAAAAATTTGCTGAAACAAAACAAAAACATAGTTGCCAATAATCCAGCCGGTTGCATATTCCTTGATCCTGTGACGCACTGTTTTTCTTGAAGATTAAAGCCCACACATAGTTATATGAAGGCTCGTTTCCTCAAGGAAGCAATAGCGTCTCATCATCAGGGATTATTTCACAGCTAAGCTACCGTTGACTGAATACAGTTCATCCGCCACCACCCCTAAGGTGTCACCTTGGCTAGTGATATCTCACTGCTATTGCCAGTGGTATGTGATATCTCACGTTAACTCGTATGTCAATAGCAGAGACTGGAGTACGCGGGTTGTCACACCGCTGTTATAATATTTCCGAGTCGGATTTTTATTCAATCATATTTTAATATTTTGTTTGTATGGGTCAAAAAATGACATTTGTGACATGTGCTTTGACTTTTGATAGTAAACCTGTTGTCATGTCTAGCGGGAACAGGGACCTTGGCTTAGTCACCAGGAAGGTCGCAGGAAAGTACTCCCTTATTAGAACCCCTTGGGGGGTACACGCTAGAGAGGACTCAGGTAGGGTCAAACCAGGAAAAGTACCAATCCTCTGGGCACCTGTCGCCCCCGGTTGTATATTTACTTCTAACAGGTATAGATGAAGGCCTGTTGGTGACCTTTATTGCACCTTAACTCGTGGAAACAATATGGATAAATATTTTAGTAACCTTTAAAATTTTCCAAAATTTTTGTTTGTTTATTATTTCTTGTTTATTAAAATTCTTACATCACCTGTATTATTTCTTACATCCTATCATGAAATATTGGCCTATGTCATATTTTATTATATGATAGGATTTATTGTTTAGTTACCCATTTCAAAACAAATTATATTTTGATCAAATGACAATTACATCTAATAAAAATTAAAAAAAACACATCCAAAATATTTGTGGATTGAATGCCAACCGTGACGCCGTGCAACATCATCTCGAGCATGACAAACCGCACATTCTTTTACTTACAGAAATAAAGGTTTCTGACATTTATCCGTGTGACGGATATCACACTAGGATATAATACTGGGTCCCAGATATAGGCTTGAATCGGCTTTTAAACGTCATCCAGGTGTATGTTCTGTAACAACGGATATTTTCAATTTTTACTCTAAAATAATAGTTTTCATATTTAAAGAAATTCGCTGATAATTTATTAATTTAGTTCTCTTTAATTGTAATTAGCGTAGGGACATTTTTTTGTACTACTGTGCAATTAAACCTTTTTTTTATGGTATAGTTAAGTCACTCAATGTCAATTAATAATTCATGTTTTACATAAATTATGGTAATTTTGTTCATATGTGCAGTTGTTTAATTTATAAAAAGTAGAATTGTTGTCTGATATAAGATAATGGAGAGGAAAACAGGAAACAAAGAAACTGTCTGTATATAAGCGATCAAATTATTTTGATATGCTTTTATGTAAATTTTAATCAAAATGATAAGTGGTCATTATGTAAATCTATTTTTTTAAAACCGTGTATATTGTTTATCATTATGAAAATTTTGAATCAAAGTTATTTAATGTTTAAATAAAATTTTAATATTTGTACTAATAATTAAAGTTTATTAAAATAAAAATAAAATCCATAACTTGTTTTATGAAGTTTTGTCATATGAAGTGGAAAAAGTGTTAAACCAGAAGAAATAATTACAAATAATAGTCAAATTTCAATTGATAACGATAACGAGAAATTAGATGATGAAACTGGTTTATTTGGGTATAAATATCATTTAAACGGAAAATATTGTACAACAGAGATAGTACGTCCTGTCCTTTGACAAGTTCGCTTAATTTATGTTCATAAAATTTAATTAATTTCATCGAAGGAATATTAGTTTATTTTGATCAGATAATAGGGAGATTTTTTCTATACAAAAAATATCAACGTATGCAAGATTTGTAGAAACAAATCAAATAGAATTTAGTATGCTGCTATGTAGTAAGTTGTATGATGATGCAAAAAATGGTATTACATATGAAGAAGCAATGAAAAAATGTATACTACTGTTACATGTGATGTGATTGAATAGGATAGAAAACGAGAAAACTAGATCAAGATGCTAACCATCTTAATGGATTTCTAGCCTGATCAACATTCAATATTTACTAAGGGCCGATTGTATGAATGCGGATAGAAGATAAATCCTCGGATTAATCGTCGTTTGTATATATACAAACGACGATTAATCCGAGGATTTATCTTCTATCCGCATTCATACAATCGGCTCTTAATGTAAGCTGATGCGTTTTAATTTATATAATTTGTGTTAATTTATTTTTGGTTTTGTTAAATATTTTCTACATGTATTCAGTACCTAGTTTGTTTTTTAATAAATTTTCTCATATATAAATAAGAGATTTCCAAGTGTGATTCGTTTAAAGTAGATTCAGTTTTCACGTATTTTTGAATATTATATATTTCGTTATAAAGTTCAGTTTTCTCTACAGTGCATACATCCATGAGAAAGTTGCATATAAACGCTTTCAAAATTATGAACTACATGGTGCTGGCTACAACACAGTAGTTTTAAAGGTTTGTCTACCTGAAATTTCGTTTTTCACAATACCTCCGGTCCCCAAACAAAAATAATCCCAATTTTTTTAATCTCTTGACTAATGTTGTGGACAAAATTAGAGTTCAATTTAATAATTGTGAGGTTATCGTTACCCGTGACTTCAACGTCCATAACCAATCGTGGTTAGAATTTTCCAAAACGACCGACGACGACAACAATGAAAGGCAGGCAGAAATTGCATCGCACGACCTGACACAGATTGTAAAACGCCCAACTTTCACTCCTCGTAATGGCGGTGATAAATTTTTCTCCTAGACCTCTATTTCACATCTATGCCAGATATTACGAGTGGCGATGTCGATAAGGGTAGTATTGGAAATTCTGACCAGTTATCAAAACAGATTTACTAAAAACTAGAGTTCCTCCCAAACCCCGTAAAATATTTCAATTTTCAAAAATGGACACCAATAGTCTCCGAAGTTTTTTTCAAGGTTTCCTTTTTGATCGTCATTGTTTTTATACCGACGATGTAAATGTTTCTGCTCAAAACCCTTTCAATTCGGTATTAACAAATTCGTTCCCTTTTCAATAATGAAACCCCAACAAAAATATTTGTTTTCGAAGGCAGCCAAATTGGTTCTTAGAAACAAACGTAGGTTATTTAATATTTGGATTCATAAAAAAAAACTCTGTTAATCGATCCCAACCCAATATTTAAAGGCCAACTAAATATCATACCAGATAATTGAAAACGAAAAACCAGATATTGGCAAAGCTAAAGCGGCAAAACTTTCGAGTATGTCAATTTCTGACAAAAGTTTTTACAGTGCAATTAATTCTTTAAATTCTGGTACTAAACCTTCTATCCTCACTATCATTGATAGTGACTCAATCGTTACTGACCCTGCAAGGAAAGCTATATTATTCGTGGAACGTTTTGCTTCAAATTCGACAGTTTTAGAAACTCCTAAAGAAATACCCCAAATCCAGTCTTCAGGAGTTAATATGAAACAATTACATTTCAAACCCAAAATTGTCGAAAAACTTTTATGGGGGTTAAACAACAACAAAGCTGGTCTGGACAACATTCCTTCTGTTATTCTAAAAACATTTTCAAAACAATTTGCACTAACTCTCACCAAAATATTCTATAAATGTGGTCGTTTTTCATCCTTGTGGTTAATATGAAACAATTACATTTCAAACCCAAAATTGTCGAAAAACTTTAAAGGAGGTTAAACAACAACAAAACTGGTCTGGACAACAATCTTTCTGTTATTCTAAAAACATTTTCAAAACAACTTGCACCAACTCTCACCAAAATATTCTATAAATCTTTTAGTTTTTCATCCTTCTGACCAATGTCCAGCCTGTCCCAAAAAAGGAACGAAATGTGATATTTCAAATTATAGACCAATAGCCTTACTACCAGTCCTGTCTAAAATATACGAGCACTATATTAATTCACACATATCCAAATTTTTGGAAGACAACCATTTGATATCTGACAGCCAATACGGTTTTAGAAACAAAAGATCAACAACCGATCTATCGAACTATATTGCACGTCTTTGGAATAGCATACTTGAGAAAGGTAGTGAAACGTACCTGACGCATTAGACATCTCAAAAGCATTTGATCGAATCTGGCATGCCAACTTGGTCAACAAGCTCGTTGTTTACGGTTTTCATCCCCCAGTCGTGAATTTGATTCAAAATTTTCTGTCCAACCGATACGTCTCGGTATCTCTCGCTTTTCTTCTGAGCCTAAATTAATAACCACTGGTGTACCTCAAGGCTCAGTTTTATCTCCCACTTTATTTTTAATTTATATCAACGAACTGTTAAAAACCACCAGTAAACCAATAAATAATTTTGCAGATGATAGTACACTACACAAGTCATTCGTCCCCCAATCTTCAAAGGGTAAAATGCATGAACGAATAAATCCCGCCCGGAGAGACGCTGCCATAAATGTAAACGAGGACCTCAAAAAAGGCACCGATTGGGGTGACAACAATTTGGTCAATTTAATTCCACCAAAACACGTCTATTGATTGTTTCCAGATCAAAAACCGAGTTTCTCAACGATATTTCATTTAATATGTGTGACAATCAAATAGACAAATGTGAAAGCATTCGTTTATTGGGAGTCACAATTTTCAATGACTTACTCTAGAACGATCATATAATGACCATGGCAAAGTGCGCGTCAAGAAAACTCGGCCTCCTCAATAGATGTAAAAAATATTTTACTTCATAATGTGAAGTAATTGTCCCATTTATAAGTCATATATTCGTCCTTGTATGGAGTATTGTTGTCAAGTTTGGGGCACTGCATCTGTTACCATTCTAGCTCTTAAGCGTGCTATAAGAAATGTTGGTGATCGAAATCCCTACGATTCCCTACAACACCGTCGCACTGCTGCTGATCTCGTTGTTTTTATAAATATCGTCACCAGCAGTTCTCGGATGAAATCAGATGCATAATGCATCAAACATATTCTTTTCCCCGTTTTACTCGTCAATCGGTTTGCGCAAACAGTCAAACTGTCGAGATTAGTCACTCGCATAGTAACAAAATGCAAAGGGATTTCTTTGTGTGTACATCGTACAAATTTAATGCTTAGCCAGAATTAATAGTCTGACTTCAATCCACAAAGATTTAAAAAAAGCGTCCTCCAACACCTCAAGGCGCATGTTGTTGTGGGACCTAGGTCTTAAAAGGCATCTATGTGTTGTTGTGACACATTTTGTAGTTCCTACTACACAACGCTTTTTATTTAAAAAAACAATATCTAAGATTTGAAATCTCATATTAAATAATAAAAAGAATACAATTGACATGTGTCAAATTTCATTTTAACTGGTATTAGTGAAGGGAACTTGATCTGAGGGGTAAATCTTGCTAAAATCTCAAATTTGAAAAAAAGTTTTAGATAAAAAATTAATCTTTTTTTGATCTGACATGCCAAAAACAAAATTTGCTGTCAGATAAAAAACGATTTTTTTTGTCTGACTTCCACATTAATTATTGTAATCGCGGTTTGAAAATATATTTGGTATCTAGACCGTTTCCAGATATTTGGTATCTGGAGCGTATTTACTTTTAGCGTTGTGTTGAGTAGTGAGGTAGTTCAATTCTTTGGGTTCAATGTGTTTCAGCATGATGAATGAGATATTGCCGGGTCCAATAGCTTTTGTTGGCTTAATATCCCTTAATAAATTGTCAACTTTTCATTTGTAAAATATAATATCCTCCAGGTTGTCTATATTAAGTTTACGCAGATGGCTTAATTAACTCACTCATTCTCTCCATTTACTTTACATTACTAACATATTTAGAACTAGTAATTCACTACTAGTTGGATTCTTTAGAAATAAAACTTACTGTGATGGTGTGAACCTAACTTTATTATAGAATAAATCTATTACTTTTGTGTTGTAATAAATTGAAATTGTATTACTCCGCGAAGTATAATAATTAGATTCTAGAAACGTGTATATTAGAATAGGCGTGTATTAACAGCCAGAAACATTGTTTTATTATCAATGGATAAATAAATAAACTGGTGTTAAAATTAAAAGTGTTGTTTTTCATTAAAGTGGAAAACATAAAAAGTAGTACAATATACTACAAACTTGACGACGAGAAAATCGGAGAAGTTTAATATAATTAGATACACTTGAAATATTAATGGAAACTGGTGGTAACAATAGCGAAATGGCGACTATTATACGCACCACGAGTTTGGGAAATGTTCCTGTATTCAAAATCGGAGATGATTTTGAAGTATATGAGGAGCGGTTAGAACAATATTTTAAAGCTAATTCAGTGGAAGCTGAGAAACAAGTGTCAGTTATTTTAACTACAATAAATCCGAGGGCCTTTGAGATAATCAGGGAAATATCGTATCCAAAAAAGCCAAAGGAATTATCATACGAGGATGTAATAAAATTGATGAAGAGTCAATTTGGTAAAGAGGAGTCTGTATTAAGAAAAAGAATAATTTTTTTTAATTTAAAACAAGAAAATGCGGAGTCAGTTAACACGTGGTTTGTACGTATCAAAAGTGCAGCAATATCATGTAAGTTTTGAAACATGATGGAATATGTCAAGAACAAATTTTTAACAGGAATCAAGAAAGGCCAAGTATTGGACAGATTATGTGAAGAAGATTTAAATAAAGATTTAAAAGATTTGGTGAAAGTGGCAATACAGAAAGAGACAACAATTTGTAGCGATTAATATATTTAAATCTAAATAATTAATCACTACAAACTTAAATGATCAATTAATGTAAACGATCAATTAACGTAAACGATCACTTTACATTAATTCAATATACTTGAGACACGAACCGATTGAGTTTTGACAAAAGCTTAATCTCGTTCCACTAGTCGACGCCGTGCGGCTGATGCTATAAATTATTTAATTAATTTACTCGAAATTTAAAATCGTCAATTAAACGTCCTAAATAAAATTACATGTTTTTGTTGAAGTAAAATTATAAATCTAAAAATTAACTTTTACACTTTCTCGTGATATTCTAAACATGTGAACATCGCTCTCTTAAGTATTTATAATACATTTGTGTTATCGTTTTGCATTTACTAAAAACTTTTGTTAGTAAATCATACTGTGCATTTAATTGAAATTAATTTTATTAACAGTGAATTATCATTTAATAAATTGTATAATTAAAAAGAAATTAAGCGAGTTTTAGTGTATGAACTAAGGAGTTCATCATTGGTGACGCCGATTACGGTTTTTACCGTTTAAATTTTTTTACAAGCCTTGTAACTGGACAGCCTGGTACATTATTGTACCAGGTTATTAGGTACGTATTTAAACTCTTCATAATACCTCGATATAGTTGTACTAAAACGTTTTTATTTTTGGGTGGTATAACAAACATATGTAACTCTGGAAGTATTACGTGTATGCGAGCGTCAATCACCATATTTAACGAAAACATAAAAAACAGTACATCATAAAAACAGTATAACTAACAGCAATATCATCATATCATCATTGTTACAAATATATAAATATAACAGCAAAATATAACAGCGTAATATAACAACATAATCTAACAGCATGATACAACAGCATAATCATCATAATCATATCAGCATATATTCATAAAGCCATTGATCAACATCGAAAACATTATAACTTTATATATATATATATACCCAAATACCATATATGTATATGTGAAATATCAACTTTATATTAACAAATAACAACAATCATTAATACGGTTACTTCTAACAATCAAAACCATCAAGAAATAAAATTTAAACAAGAAGCTAACATCTCTGGAATCACATCACAGGATTTACAAGATAAATATTTCAAATTATTATTAAAAAAAATTTTTTTTCTATTTAAAGTAGCATTTACGTAACGTAACGTTTATCAATTATTTCTTTAATTTATTTTTGAAATCTAATCATTATTCTATATTTTTGGTTTTCATTTTTATTATTTTTGCTTTGAATTCAAAATATATATCATTATATACTACATTATTATATTATTACTATATTATTGATATTATTATATTATCGAATTATTTATATTTTTATATCTAACTGCAATCCGATAAACAAATCTATTCGCGAGCCAAACCTTGAACGAAAAATAACGCGTTTATTGTTTTTTATTTAGGTTCTGGGTTATTTTTTTTTTTTTTAGAAAAGAGAAAATTTTATTCTGCTTTCGAAAGCTTTTACTCGCGTTAACTCTCAATTTTTTTTATTATTCTTATATTTTTCTTAATTTTACTTTGACATCGACAAAAATGTCGGACGACGAACAGATGGGCGCAGCTCAAAGTGTAAGGGACAACAAACCTTTAGAACTCGGTGCCTCGTCCAGCATGAAGCTGCAACCTTTCTGGACACAACAGCCGGCCACTTGGTTTCGAGTGGCCGAGCAGACTTTTGAGTTTCAGAATATAAAGGTAGACAAGCAAAAGTATTTGCTCTTGCTGCATTCTCTAACCCCCCAATTGTGTGACATGGTTGCGGACATTATGGATGTATTGCCTGAAACCAATAAATATGAAGCACTCAAACAAGCGCTGTTGGAACGGCTGGCACCATCAGACGAGCGGCGTCTAGAAGCGCTTCTGACAGGACAAGAGCTCGGAGATCGAATACCATCCGAGACTCTACGCCATATTAAAAAACTTGCGTGCAACAATTTCAGCGAAAAGCTGATACTATCACTTTGGGTACGTAGGATGCCAGAATTGATTAGAATAGCGTTGGCTGGTCAATCAGAATCAACCCCAGTTGAAACGATGGCGAAGATGGCCGACAAAATGTTCGAGACAATGTCTCTCAACAAATAACTGAGCAAACGAACAAATCAAATAACTGAGATTCGCCAATCTCGTTCATCAACACGTTCCACTCATGCAAGTCAACGACGGGGAACACCTGTAGCAAGCGCAACAATGGAAGAACGCCTATCAAGAGTAGAAAGACAACTCGAGCAGCTGACTCGATTTCGTCGATCGAACTCGAGGAGTAGGTTCAACTCAATGAACTCGAATTATCGCGGCAGCTCCCCATCTCCATACCGACAACGGTCAAAATCTCGATCTGGCTCGCAAAACAAGCTCGGTTCATGTTACTACCACCGAACATTTGGAGCTGCAGCACGCAAGTGTAGATCTCCATGTTCACTTAGCCAGTCCACATTCACAGCTACCATGGATGTAGACCCAGCATTAAATCCAAAAAACGGTTAAAACCCGAAGTTGAGGCGACCATAACAGAGAGCAGTTACTCCAGTCGTCTGTTCGTTCACGACAAAGTGAACAACCAAACTTTTCTTATAGACACCGGAGCAGACCTCTCGGCGCGATCCATAACAAATATTCCAAAATCATACGATCTAGCCTTATCAGCTGCCAACGGCACGATAGTCAATACCTACGGAACAAAGCTCCTACAGGTAGATATCGGCCTAAAACGAACATTCACACACGCTTTCGTACTAGCGCAAGTGAACCGTCCGATCATTGGTGCTGATTTTCTAAGTAAATTTGGCCTGCTTGTCGATCTCAAACGAAAACGGCTGATGATTCAGCTACACAGCTGTCAATCAATGCCACAATGGTTATTGTTGATACGCCAACACCCATCCATTATACGATCGACAACGATTACGGCCTGCTACTAAAGAAGTTTCCTTCCCTAACAGCAGAGCCGAACTACAATTTACCGGTCAAGCATGACGTGGTACATCACATTGTTACCACTGGGCATTTGCCTGTATCAAGACCACGCAGACTAGATCCAATTCGTCAAAAAGCTGCGTTTATGGAATTTCAACATATGGTTGAACTTGGAATTTGTCGCATTTCATCTTCCTCTGTATCTTGTCCGCTTCACATGGTTCGAAAGAAAGATCTCGACTGGAGACCATGTGGAGATTATCACAGGTTAAACACGGTCACGATTCCTGATCGTTATCCGATACCGCACATACAAAATTTTTCGATGAATTTGTATGGTTGCAAAGTTTTCTCTAAAATTGACCTTGTTAGAGCTTATCATCTCATTCCTGTCGCGAATGAAGATATTCATAAAACCACAATTACCACTCCACTTGGCCTCTTCGAATTCACTCGAATGCCGTTCGGCTTACGTAATGCTGCACAAACGTTTTAGCGTTTCATAAACGAAATCGTTCGAGATTTAGATTTTGTTTTTGTCTACATCGACGATATTTTAGTGGCATCGATAAATGAGGAACAACACAAACTTCATCTGGAACAACTATTCCAGAAACTAAGCGAGTTTGATGTTCATATTAAGAGTTCAAAATGCGTTTTTGGCGTAAACACTCTTGAATTCCTCAGCCACACGATAACACCTAATGGTATTCCGCCGTCTCAAGAACGAATTAATGCCATTACGGAACTTCCAGCACCAACATCAATCAAACGTATTCAGCAATTCGTCGGTATGATAAATTATTATCGTAGATTCATACCGAAACTAGCTGAAACACTTGCCCCAATTCATACACACTTGGCCGCTTTACTAAAAAAGCCCAAGACTCCTAAAAATTTTACTTGGCCAAACGAATGTCAACTAGCATTCACCAAGTTAAAAACTGAATTGGGTAATATCACGTTGTTAGTGCATCCACATAACGATTCTGCATACAGTATAACTACGGATACATCGAACATTGCTGTCGGAGCAGTGTTACAACAACGTAACAATGATTGTTGGGAGCCATTGGGATTCTTTTCGAAGAAACTTTCAGACGCTGAAACTAAATACTCTGCATTCGATCGAGAGCTACTCGCAATTTACTTAGCTATAAAACACTTCAGGTATTTTGTCGAAGGTCGTGAATTCACAATTTACACCGACCAAAAGCCTCTCACTCGTGCAATACATTCTATAACCGAACGAAACCCAAGGCAATCTCGCCACTTGGATTTCATAAGTCAATTTACTACCGACATCCAACACGTGCAAGGTAAAGATAACACTGTCGCGGATGCATTATCTCGTGCATCCGACAACGAAACTGCATCAGTTGAGACTCACTTCAACTACGATGCTATTATACGATGCTTTGTTTATTTTTAACCTTATTACCTTAACCTACCATTATAGCTGCACAAAAAGCAGACTTAGAACTTCGGAATTTACTTTCTGGTTCCGTATGTCACGCTAGTTCATCGATGAAACTAGAGCTTTTTAAACTTCCAGGTTTTGAAATAGTCTGCGAAACATCAACGGGTAACAATCGCCCATACATCGCAGAACCATTACGCAAAACAATCTTCAACACTTTACACAACTTGTCACATCCAGGTGTCAACGGTACACGCAAATTGATTACATCTAGATATTTTTGGCCCAGTATAAATAAAGATATTAATCACTGGACAAAATCTTGTTTATCTTGCCAACGCTCTAAGGTCCAACGGCACACAAAAAGTCCTACTGGACAATTTGAAGTTCCACAATCTCGATTCGAACACATCCATATAGATATCGTAGATCCGCTTCCTCCTTCTAATGGATGTTCTTACATTTTAACTTGCGTTGATCGATTCACTCGATGGTCAGAAGCTTATACTATGTCTGATATGTCTGCTGCTACCATAGCCACGACATTTGTCAATAATTACGTATCACGATTCGGTGTTCCACTGCACATCACAACTGATCAGGGAACACAATTCGAGTCTAAACTTTTTTCTGAATTAACGAAACTTTTGGGCTCACATCGGATACGTACAACGGTCTACCATCCACAAAAGAACGGAATGGTAGAACGTTTTCATCGACAACTAAAAGCTGCACTTATGGCCAGAGGCAACACTACTCAGTGGAACTCCGAAATACCAATCATTCTTCTTGGTATTTGAGCTACAGTGAAAGAAGATCTGAAGTGCTCACCCGCAGAACTTGTCTACGGACAAACACTGAAACTGCCCGGTGAGTTCTTCGTAGAAAATCCTCTTTCACAGCTGCCTACTCATGATACAGTTATTGATCAACTTCGAAATACAATGCACAATCTGATTCCAACACCTACACGACAAAGTAAACAAAACGACATTTTTGTCCCAAAGTCGCTTGAAAACTGCGACTACGTTTTTGTTAGGGTCGATACAATACGCACAGGCTTACAAACCCCATATGAAGGTCCATACAAAATCATACGACATCTCCGTAAACAATTCGTAATCGAGATCAAAGGCAAACAACAATCTGTCTCTATCGACAGATTGAAGCCAGCGTATGGTATTTTGTGTTCAGCTGATCGTTCACCAGCTTCTCGAACACACAAATCTGTTCATTTCGAACAGACACATTAAACGGGGGGCTTTCATCTACGAGCGGGGTACTGTAGCGATTAATATATTTAAATCTAAATAATTAATCACTACAAACTTAAATGATCAATTAATGTAAACGATCAATTAACGTAAACGATCACTCTACATTAATCCAATATACTTGAGACACGAACCGATTGAGTTTTGATAAAAGCTTAATCTCGTTCCACTAGTCGACGCCGTGCGACTGATGCTATAAATTATTTAATTAATTTACTCGAAATTTAAAATCGTCAATTAGACGTCCTAAATAAAATTACATGTTTTTGTTGAAGCAAAATTATAAATCTAAAAATTAACTTTTACACTTTCTCGTGATATTCTAAAACGTGAACATCGCTCTCTTAAGTATTAATAATACATTTGTGTTATCGTTTTGCATTCATTAAAAACTTTTGTTAGTAAATCATACTGTGCATTTAATTGAAATTAATTTTATTAACAGTGAATTATCATTTAATAAATTGTATAATTAAAAAGAAATTAAGCGAGTTTTAGTGTATGAACTAAGGAGTTCATCAAATTTAAGAAAAGGATATAGAGGTACATAAATTACAAGGTAATAAGCTCCATAATAATTTTTCAAAGAAAATTTATAGAAAAGATAATTTTAATAATAATAAAGTAGTTAAGGAAATATTATGTTATGCGTGTGGTAAAAACAATCATACATTTAAAATTTGCAAATATAGAGATATTATATGTAATATTTGTAGAAGAAGAAGGGTCATTTAGCAAGGATATGTAAAGAAAATAAAAATATAAATAGTAATAATAAAGTTAATGTCAAAAATAATCATATGCTAGAAAGACAAGATAGTTATAGCGATGTTAATTTATATTATAGTAATTTAATTATCAGAGGTTGACAATCCTTTTTATGTGAATGTCAAAATAAATAATATTTTAATAAAAGCAGAACTTGATACTGGTGTCGGAACTTCAATAATTCCTAATAATATTTTTAAAAATATTTTAAATGAGAATAGGTTAAATCCTACCGATATTCGTTTAAGAACCTACAATGGAGGTTTAATTGTTCCATTGGAGGAGACAGAAATATGTGTCGAATATTTAAATAAAATCGTGCAACACCCGACTTTAGTGGTTGAAGGGGGGAAGCGAATGTTAATAGGTAGAGATTTAATCAAAATTTTGGGAATTAATGTAAATTGTAAAGAAGAGTGTGATCAGAATTATTACTTGAGAAATAGTACAATAAATTTGTCAGAAATAACAGATCAAATTATAAATGAAAACAAAGAATTATTTGATGGTATTTTAGGGAAGTACAATAAAGTAAAAGTATATTTGAATTTCAAAGAAAACGCTAGGCTTAAATTTTGTAAACCAAGGAGCCATTTGCATTTCGGGAAGATGACGAAAAGGAATTAGATCGATTAGAAATGGACGGTGTCATTTCTAAGATCGATAATTCAGAATGGGGTACGCCTTTGGTCGCGGTATTAAAAGAAAACGGGAAAATTAGGGTATGCGCCGATTACAAAAGCACCTTAAATAAGGATCTGGAAGATGTCCAGTATCCGTTTCCAAAAATTGAGAAAATATTTAGGGAATTACATGGAGGACAGCTTTTTACGAAATTAGATTTAGTAGCTGCCTATAACCAGTTAGAAGTAGATGAGGAAACAGGAAACCGTTTAGCGTGGAGTACTCATAAAGGGATTTATAGAATGAATAGGTTACCTTTTGGAACGAAGCCAGCTTGCGCTATCTTTCAAAGAGAAATTGAGAAGGTATTACAAGGGTATAAAAAAACGGTCAATCTATTAGATGACATTGTGCTAACAGGTCAGACCTTAGAAGAACATATTACAAATTTAAACTTTGTATTGAAAGTTTTAAAAGAGAATGGGTTTAAATTAAATATAGCGAAATGTGAATTTTTCAAAGAGGAAATTGAATATCTAGGACATGTAGTTAATAAAGGCAGGTTAAAAAACTGTGACTCGAAAATAGCGGCAGTAGTAGAGGCACCGAGACCTAATAACGTTACAGAAGTTAGGGCATTTGCAGGTATGGTAAACTATTATGGGAAGTTTGTTCAAAATATATCTACAATGCTAGCCTCGTTATATAAATTGGTTGGTAAAAACGAAAGATTCATATGGACCAAAGAATGTGAAAAAGCTTTTATGAATGCTAAAAAAGAATTGGTGTTAGATAAAGTATTAGTACATTTCAGTCCAGAACGTCCTATAATATTAGAATGTGATGCATCAAACTATGGTATAGGTGCGGTATTATTACATGTCATGGAAGATGGCGTGGAGAAACCAATTTGTTATATTTGTTATATTGTCTAAATGTGAGAGGAATTAGGCGGTAATTCATAAAGAAGCATTGGTAATATACTGGGCAGTCACAAAGTTAAGTCAGTATTTAATGGGAAACAAGTTTACTATTAGATGCGATCATAAACCATTGGAGAGTTTAGTCAGTCAGAATAAAGGAATTCCCCATATGGCAGCAGGAACGTTGCAACGATGGGCATTATTTCTTTTTGGGTTCAATTATACTTTAAAGTATGTTAAGCCCAATAAGCACAAACGCCTGCCAAATTTGAGCATATATGGCCAGAACCCGTAAAGATACCATATAAAGGCTGTATAGCAAATTTATACAGTTTTTTTCTTTATTCATCAATTTTCCTATGTAAATAGCTGAGAAAATGTTTTCACAGAAATATTATATGCCTATTATACGGTATCATTCCTATATGGTTGAATAGCCATATAGCTTGCTGCATAAATTCTGATATAGTTGAAATTTTAAGGCATTTATATAGTCCTATAGTAGGTAACCAATGCAAAATACAATTGATAAAAAGGAGCGAACCAAGCAATTTTCCCAATTTTCCCATTGAAAGTCTATGGGAACCGTTTTTCGGTGATTATTCCTCCGTGGTATGTCTAATTTTCAATATTTTTTTTGTAAACCATCTATGGCTAGATGTCGTCTTACATGCAAAATTTCATTTTGATATCTTTGATAGTTTGGGAGGAGTATGTCGTCAATCGAAAGTCCGAATTGGGGAAGAATGGAGCTACGCTACGCTTCACTCCAACAATTTTATGGCTTCTTTACAGCATCTGTAGGAACGACCTATGACTTGACTGTGTAAAATAGTTGCATAGAAGCTTATATAGGAATAATTATAAGGCATTTATATAGGCAAGCATTGGAAAAATTATATAGCTTATATATACCTTACGCAAATTATACGACATTAATAAAGGAAAAATTTATGAATGAAAATAATGCTATTATTTGTGCTACAAATGATTATACAACAACTTATCAAAAGTGTTATAGAGGTTTTGTTGTTGTTCTAGCTTTTTTTTAAAAAACCTTGCGTAACCCTTGTGTACGACTGTTACTAACAAACAAAAATCATCAATAAAATTGTTTCCTCTATAAGGTGTTTTAAAGAGGGTCTAAGGAGGAAAAATAAAATTTGGTGTTAGTGAAGTATAAATAGTATTGAATAATATTACAGATTGAAAACAGAAATTAACTTGATTGATTGGTTGGTTGATTTAATTTTCATATGTATATTAATTTATTAAATTGTAAATATTAGCGTTAAACTTAAAATTAAAATACAAATAGTAAACAACGTTTAAAATGATTTATTCATTTATAAAATCTAAAAATTCATAAAAATCTTGAATGAAACAATGAGGATTCATATGATTCTGTTATCATTATTATCAACCACCACAATATTACAGTAAAGCTACGATGCCTCATCTGTGATTCACCTGCACGTGCATTTATCAAAGGTAATAAAAAAGTCGAAATATGTTTTTTCACACGTCGCAGAAACGTTTTGCCTTATACGGCTTTTATAGAGGTAAAATTTAAGAAAGTAGTGTATTATAGCTTTCAATCGTATATAAGACATATTCCAGAATAGACGATGGTACAGCGTGCATGGCTAGTAACGCAGAGGTCCCGAGTTAGATGCCCGGCTGGTGATTAAAAAAAAATGTAAGTTTATGAAACTAAAATAAATTTGAAATATTAATATTAATAGAAAATCATCACAGATATAATATGCTTGAAATAATTACAGAAACCAAACGGAGAAAAAAAAGAATAAAAATTAAAAAACCGCATAGTAAAAATATTTTTTTTTCATTTCGTTTTTACCATAATCACTCTTAAACTACCTTTATATAGGAAAAAAACAAATCTTGCTATTTAAACTTCCTGTATAAAGTTAAAATATATGGATCCTATAAAACATATGTTTTTGCTGTATAAGCCTTTTCCCTGCTTCAAGATAAAACGTCGTATAAACCTTTAGAGACATTGAATAATTCCGTTCTCCTAGGTGATTGCTGTATAGCTGGCGCTTTTTGAAACCGTATAAACCTTACATAAGTATTGTATAAAGGTTTATATCTTGAAAAGGGAATTTTTTGTTCCTGCGTAATTTGGCAGGAAAAATTGTGGTTTATTTAAGAAATGGACGGTCTGCAAGAGTAGAAACTGAAATGGTTCCATATTGTCGTAGAAGAAATGAGCTTTCAATTGGAAATGGAGTTATAATGTGGGGATAAAGGTCGATTATACTGTTTAAACTTAGGAAAAATTTATCAAAAGAGTTACACTCGACACATTTAGGTTCTACCAAAATGAGGGTAGCTGCTAGATCATATTTCTGGTGGCCATCATTGGTTAGAGAAATCGAAGAACTTTCTAATATATGTGAGTTATGTGTTGAAGGTAGACCAGAGCAAGCAAGGTCGAAATTAACTAAATGGCCTATGGCTTCGAGACCGTTTGAAAGAATCCATATAGATTATGCGGGTCCGTTTGAGGGTAAAATGTTTTTAATTATTACCGATTCCTATAGTAAATGGCCCGAAGTATTCGAAGTTCCAAGAGCTGATACCACGAATACATTGGGAAAGTTACGTGAAGTTATTGCTATAGGTTTGGTTTACTAAAAACTATTGTCAGTGACAATGGTGCAAGTTTTATTTCTGGTGAGTTTGAAGAGTTTTGTAAACCTACTGGAATAGTTCACATAACTTCACCCCCATTTCATCCAGCGAGCAATGGAGTGGCGGAAAATTCTGTAAAATCTTTCAAAGCTTCCATAAAACAGTTAGTTAGGGAAAATAACAAATTAACTTTACATACACAATTAATTACAAAGATATTTATTTGTATGTATATAGAAATGCACCACATTGTACGACTGGTAGAAAACCATCGGAAATGATATATAAAGATGAAGTATCTATTCGTTTTAATCGTTTAAAAATGTCAGTCAAAGACGGCGTAGATAGCCAGATGAGAAATTATAACGGTAATATAAATAGATCACAATTAGACATAAATGATGAGGTTTACTATAGAGACTATAGAAATAAAAAAAAAAGTTGGAAAAGAGGCATAATTTGCGATATGTTAGGGAAGTCTGTTTATTTGTGTAAAGATATGGAAACGGGTATTATAAATAAACGACATATAGATCAGTTGATTTGGTCTAAAGATTTTCAGACAAAAAATAATTTAGTTTGGCCTATGGAAACGGTTAGTCAAAATAATGAAATACAAATGCAGAATGGGAATGATACTTGGATTCCAAGATGTAGGCCAAACGAACAAAGTAATTTAATAAATTCAGATGAAAATAAAGTGGAGATGGTTGATTCTGAAATTAATTCTAGTTTTAGTTATAATGAAAACGTAGAAGAAAATAATGTAAACGATAATGGTGAAAATATTAAAAATGATAAAATATATATAACAAATGGAAAGGAAAATATTGTAACGGATAGGGATAAACCTGTGGAAGGTTATGAGAGACCTAAACGTACAATAAAATGTAGAAAAAGATTAATAGAAGAGTTGTAAAAAAAAATATTTTGTTTTTTGTTTTAAATAATTAAAAAAAACACTAAGATTACTTATTGAATTGTTAATGTTATTATTAAGTATGTTAATGTTATTATTAAGTAGTAGTTTACAAAATAAAATTGATGTGAATTCATTGAATATTATTTTATATAATTATCACTAAGTTCACATCATGGTAGTATAATAGAATAATAGCAAATAGCTATTAAACTATTACGGTGTAAACGGATAGAATAATACCTTTTTACTTTTGTCGTTTTCTTTTTGACAAAAAAAGTGATCTAAAAGCAAAAAAAGCAGCTGTCAGATCACTTTTTTTTGCATTTCGTATTCTTTTTGTACAAAAAATTGCTCTTTTTTGATCTGAAAATATTTTTTCTGAATCTAGATTTTTTGGTAGATCAAGTTGCAAATACAATAAATTTAAACAAATACATTTACAAATCTGTAAAATTAGTAAACAAATAAGACGCCATTTATTTATTATTATTTTTTTAAAGTGAAATAGTTATTTGTTTAAATAAATGTTTTGTTTAAATCGTGTTTTAAATTCAAAATTAATAAAAAATTATTTAATTAAATACTATTAATTAACAAAAACATTAAATGAGAGTTCACAAACACAACTACAAAATTAGATCAAATTTTTTCATATTCGTTTTGTTAAAGAAAAATCTTTTGCTCTGGCAAAAAGAAAACGACATTTGACAGGTATTTATTTGATATTTTGCTTTTGATCGATAGTATAATAGTAAATTCAAAAAAATTGCAACCGTTGAAACGTAAAATGCAAAACAAAATTTCATGCGATTTAAAAATGTGCAATATCAAAATCACTCAAAATTTACTTTTAATTTTAAATTAATATGAGTTTTATAATTTTTTGTTGACATACTTTTCGATTGATAAAATTTTATATTCAAATTTGAAATACGGTTGCTGTATTCTATCTGTCAAGATTATTCTGAGCGTTTATACCACGTGATAGAATAATACTATTTTGTGGTATAAACACCCAATGTTTTTTTTTTTATTAATTAGTTAGACATGTTTAGCACACTAAAATGAAATATTCATTATTTAGACTCTTTGAATATCCGAAGATACCATGTCAACTATAAAGGAAGGAGATGAGGAAAATGGAAGGAATGGGGATAAAGAGATAACTATACTAATTGTTTTAAATGATTATGGACATTTTCTTTAAATGCCTGAGGGGAAAATTCATCGAGAAATACGAAGGAGGCATTGAGTTCCACAATTTGGCCACTCTATTAAAATAGTCGTTCTGAAAGGACACAGTTCTACAACGAGGTATTTGTACAACAAATGGATGGGATATCTCGGCAGCTCTTGTTTGTCGATTATACTGCGCACACGATGGAAGGATATTTTGAATTTCCTTAGAGGAGAATTCGCTAAAGTTATATTTATAGTAGATTGACAATTCAGCCACATTTCTTTTGTGCTGGAGTGAATCAAGCTGGTCCGTTAGTTCGGTATTACCAATCAACCGTATTGCTTTTCTCTGTACAGAGTCTAGACATTTTATTGTTGACTGACAAGCACCTCCCCAAACATGACAGCAGTACTCCATACATGGACGAATAAAGGACTTGAAGATTAGCAAAATTTGCTCGGGATTGAAATATTTTTTACATCGACTCAAGAATCATAATTTTTGCATTGCAGATTTAGCGAGGTTGAACACATGTTTATTCCATTTCAAGTTATTTTGAATATCCACTCCAAGAAGTCTAACTGATTCAACCTCATGCAATTCCTCGTGGTTTATTTTAATAGGGAAATTTTTATGTCGCTCTATTCGTGAAAGACGGCATAGTTTGGTTTTGAATGTATCGATAGTTTAATAGCAAAAAACTATTATTCTATTACAGCGTTTCTTAAACTCGGGATCGCGACCCTAACTGGGGTCGTTAGATTTTTTCATGGGGTCGTGAGAAATTCCCAATTTAAAAAAATATATAAAATATAAATATTAAAAAAATAAATTTTCACAATATATGTCTTAAATTAACAAACTTTGCAAGGTTTTTGAATTACTTTTTCAAGGTTTTAGAATTGGATGATTTTTTAAATTTTGTAATGTTTTAACTTTCTTTTGCTGTTCCATTCTGTGTTCCGTTCTGGTGTAACATTCCACAATCCACAATACAATTTTGTGGTCGGATCGTTCAATAATTCAATATTCATAATTCAATAATTCAATATTTCACAACACCGTTGGATAATTCAGCCTTTTAACATAAAACTTAAAGATATACAACATATGGACATAAAAGCTCAAGAAGAATTTGCTGAACTATCCTGCCATAGTACTTTGACAGCACTATTTAAGAATCAAATACCAGAAAAATTTTTTGGTTGTCAATTAAAAGGGAGAAACAGTTCAAATTATTTTGACATTTTCCACCACATATTTGTGCGAAAATGCATTTTCATCCTTATTGTATATATATTAAATCAAAATATCGCTCTCAATTGCGCAATATTAAAAATGTATTGAGACCAGCGCTTTCGGAAATCGAGCCACAATTAACGTTACTTTGCTCTAAAAAGCAAGCACACCCATCACATTAAAAAATATTTTAATGTTTTATTTATTTTAGTACTTAATAATATAACTAGAAAAGGTTATTAATCTTTATTTTTTATTACTTTTCATATTGTTATAACTAGAAAATGTTATAAATTTTTATTTTTATATTAGCTGAAAATAAAATAGTTTTTGTTGTTTAATTAAACGTTTTTTTTTTTTTTTAATAACGTTTATTTGTCAAAAAAAATATAGGTGGGTCGCCAAAATATGGCATTTAAAATTTGGGGTCGCAATACAAAAAAGTTTAAGAACCGCTGTCCCATTAAACTATCGGTGGTATAAACTTAGTATATAAATTAGTAAATAAATAATAAAAAAAAAAATCTTAGAATAGGGGTATGTGATGGTGTGAACCTACCTTTATTATAGAGTAAATCCATTGAATAAATATCTAAGGAAGAGTGACTAGACTTTTTGAGTGAAGCATCTAAATTATAGTATTGGTGCGTTTGAGGGTGTTTGTATTTAATTGTAGGGTGGTACTGTGTATAGTAAAATTTATAAACATCGTAGTTAAATTGAAAATCCTTATGGTTATATATGTTGGAGCAATATATTTCACTATTAAAAATTCTAGACCAAATCCGTTTAAAATTTAAATCATATTCAAATTCATATTTTTTACATACACTTTTCATAACAAACAATGACTTTATACAATCCCAGTGAATGGGCGTGGCTAACAAAATTGTTTTCACGTTGTGGCAACCTTACATTTGAAAAATAAATTAGAAAATAATTAATTCTGTGACACAAACTTATTGTAAATATATTAAAAATATATACTAAATTGTTTTTTTAACATTTTTTATCAAAATATCCTTACCTGATATATGTAATTTTAGCAGCAAAATCCCTTGCAATTATGACTACTTTGTTACATGTTTTGATGCAGCACGCCATTTTTATGAATAAATAACTATATAATCACAATTAATTGTTGTGAAAAAAACAGTTTAAATACTAATTTGTATAAAATTGAATTACAATTCAATACTTTAAGAACAAAATACAGAAAAAACGACGTTAGTTTGTTTTGAAATACGACGTAAGCAAATGAAATCACATTGACAGTAAGTGGTAACCTAACGAATACAATAAAAAAAACTACTTCACCGATCAAACATTTTAATTTAAAAGTTCTAAACTGTAACAAGATATTTAAATAATAATAAAATAATAAACGCCTTATTCTTGTTAAATTGAGTTTTATTTCACTAAATACGTATTTCGAAAGCTATGCTTTCATCGACAGTAGTATCTAAAAACGTTTTTAGATACTACTGTCGATGAAAGCATAGCTTTCGAAATACGTATTTAGTGAAATAAAACTCAATTTAACAAGAATAAGGCGTTTATTATTTTATTATTATTCATCGATCTTTTGTGTACACGTAGCGATACTTCCTTAAATATTTATCAAATGAGTAAATCTATTACTTTTGTGTTATAATAAATTGAAATTGTATTACTCCGCGAAGTATAATAATTAGATTCTAGAACGTCTTTACTAAAAATGTTTTGTTATAAGAAATAAATTAATATATACTATATTCTATAGATAGACATTGATATTGATTTGTAGTATTCTTCTTCTAATTTTATAAATAAATAAAAAACATACGAATAATAATAATAATTAATATTAAATATTAAAACGTGTTATCTTTTATTTATATTAAAGATTAATAATAGTGCAGTATATCCCACTAGATTTTTTGTTACTATAGTAACAGGTCTTTGGTTTGTTATCATTCATAAGAGTGCATTAGAGGAAGCGAGATAGACATATATCTCTTACAGTGCCATCGCATAATTTGAAAAAGATCAAAACTAATTTCAAGAATATATGGTTTGAACCAATGTTTTTTACGACTTTATAATATATGTCAGCCATTTCATTTAAATCATGTTAAAGTTTATGTTTGATATTGAATAAGTCAAATTTATTTTAAAAATTAATAAGGAAAATATACAATAGTTCTAAGTATTTTTCTATAAAAGTAAGTATTCAAATCAATTAAATGTTGATATGTTTTAAATTAAGAAAATTATATATGTAATTCTTTTAGTTTAATTTAATGCCATTTTAGTTTTACAGATCATATTATTTGATAAAATATTGAATTGTTTAATATTATTATTAATTGTTGTATTAGTGTTTTAATTAGTTCTTTAAGAAATAATATATATTTATATTTATTAATTTATTTACAGTCAATAAAAACTTAAAATTATAAAAATGTATTTTATTTACAAAAATCAATATTTATAGAACAAGGTTGCGTTGTGGTTTAGGTTAACCAAGACAAACTAAAGACATGCCTGGAAGGAAAACAATACAGCAAAAAATACTCTTAACTATGCTTTCAACAGCTTCTGAAACTCCAACGGTTTATTATAGAAATTTCCTGTAGACTTCTTCTATTACTTCTTCTATTCTAGTACTTCTTCTATTTACACGATTTTATTTGCACGATACAGCGTTTCTTTAAAAATTACTTTATTCCATTCTATGGTAGTGTTTGGTCGTGCAATATCATAATAAATATCACGATATTTTACGTCAAACTTTTTTCTTCTAACTTCACTTCGTTGAATATTACGTCAAACCGGACCTAACAGTCAAAAGATAAAAAGATGGATTTATACGTTAAACTGTAAAGGTCACTTAATGTATGTCAATTAATTTTATCACAAACGATAAACAAAACCAATTTTATCAAGAATAGTTATCACAAAAATGTAAGCATAAACAAAACAAAACCAAAAACGTTAATCTAATAATAAAATATTTTTTCTACTTCAAGCTACGAAAATGTCATTTTAATATATAGTAAAACCTATGTGAAAGGGAAACTTTTTCTAAGTAGTGACTGAAAATGTTTTCAGTCACTAGGACTGAAAGTAAATAAGTTTCGGTGGTCGCCTACAGGTGGTGGTTATTTAAAGGATTGAATATTTGAGATTGAATTTGATTTAGTGTTTCTGTTGTTGTTTCGGCTGCTGTGTTTATTTCTGTCAATATCGCAGTATTTTGAAGGGATTGAATATTTTGATCGAATCGAATCGAAACTAATCGTTATATCAATAGTGTGTAATTAATTAATTAAACTAATAATGAGTGTGTTTTTTTCTATATCGGAGAAATCGGAGCGATGAAATAAAATTTGTATCAGATATATCGTTTAATTTTTTCCTCCGATAATTAACTGTCAGATATAAAATATATTCTCTGAGTTCTTTCCGCCAAAAAAAAATAAAAAAAAATTTATTAAATAAATAAATAAATTTTATTAAAAAATTTATTTTATTTGTTTTAATTGAAACTTTACCTACAATTTTTTAAATTTATACTTTAAACGGTGACTTCCAGTCGGTAAAAAAATATCTGTAATATCTGTAAAAGTATGTTTTAAATATTTTTAATAATTACAAAAACACCAATTTTTATTCACTTATTTTTTATTGAATAAATAATAATAAAAAATATGTGAATAAAAATTGGTGTTTTTGTAATTATTAAAAATATTTAAAACGTATATTATGGATTATTCACGTCACTCCGACTCAACAATTTCAAATATCTGTAAAAGTTTTTAGAGAAAATATATGAACTATTTTCATTATTCATATTGTCAAATTCATCTACTAAAAACTTACAAAACGACATATCTAAATTTAACTGTGTTAAATATAAACAAGATTGTATTTATATATAGCATTTTTGCCAGTGTAAAATTATGTTGTTATTGTGTTCGCCTGTTTTATTCCATATGTAGGCGAAAACAATAATAACATTATTTTACACTGGTAAAAATGCTATATATAAATGCAATCTTGTTTATTTTTTACACAGTCAAATTTAGATATGTCGTTTTGTAAGTTTTTAGTAGATGAATTTGTAAATATTATCATTTATATTTACAAGCGTAGAAAAAATAGCGTTTTCTACGCGTGGTAAAAACATTTTTGCGTTCCTGAACTTATTCCACTCGCCGCTGTCGCGTTTCGTGGACAAACCGTTCAGTCACGCAAAAAGAGACGTTTTCACCACTTGTATAAAAATCTACTATTTATTAATAGTGTTCGGTCGAGACAACGTGATAAAAAAATTATGATTTTTTGAAGTACTACTCGCAGCCATTTATCACGAAAAAAATATTTTAAGCTGGTTTTTAATGTCAAAATGTTTTGAATATAAATGACACTAAAAATATTTTATTTTGGTTGTTAACGTTTTTGTTTTGTTTATGCCTACATTTTTGTGATAACTATTCGTGATAAAGTTGGTTTTGTAGCTTTCGGGCTAAATTTATCTCAAAAGAAAATTAACCCAGGTAGTACGTAATCAATTTGTAATAAATACATATGTAATCATGTAGTCGAAACATGTTTCGATGTAGTTTCGATACTGCATCGATTACATTTAGAACAACGTGTTCGCCCTAGTAAGCGAATATGTGATCAATACCAAATCGAAACTGTAATCGATACCAAATCGAAACATGTTAACGAAACTTAATCGAAACCTGTTTCGATACAAAATCGAAACTACTAGTGGCAATGTTATCGAAAGTCTAGAGTTATTTTTGTTTGTGTTAATTTAAAATATTTGTAATAATTTTTATTAATAAATTTATTTATTATAATATAAAAAACATTTTACATATTTTTGTTGAATTAAATCTAATTACAAAAAGAAATAGTATTTAGAATTATAATTATATTTGTATATCAAAATGTGAACCTGAAATGAGAAAAATATCATTAAGAGAAATATTTTATAGAAATAACGATGTATTTATCCAATCAATAAATGCTGCAACTTCAAATTATAGGTTATGTTATATGATGAACATAAAATTATAGACAGAATACATATTTTGTTATATATACATAACATTAAAAATGTACTTACTGTTGAAATATAAATATATTTATTCACAATACTTTTACTTCATATTTGTTTAATTTATCAACAAATACATGTTACGCGCGAATGTCTATATGAAAGATATATGTGGAATTTTAAATGTCAAAACGCCATATTTTTTAATTAGAGTGAGATGACAATATACATTAGGTATGCCACTTTTTCTCCAATTCGAAACTATCGATTACAAAACGATTTCGATTACAGTTTCTTGCCTGGGAATTGAAATAAAAGGTTGACGTATTAATCCATCTTTTTATCTTTAAAGCCGTGCATTCAAATTCAACAGAAAATTTTCAGTTTCTGTTTCTAATTTGGTTGACGGAATAATAAAACAGAAACGGAAACCGAATTTTGTTTGAGTTTGTGAATTTGTTATCCATTATGAATAATAAAATTGAAGAATAAAAAAAACAAATAATTTTTATTTATTAAATTCAAAATTCAAAGCTTTTGTTATCACAATTCAAAATAATAATTAATATTATGTGACAGTTTCTGGTCATGTGACAGTTTCGGTACTGAAACAATTCAATTTTAATTGTTTCCGTTTCAGACAAAACAGACGAATTTTCCGTTTCTGTTTCTAAATTTGTTATCCATTATGAATAATAAAATTGAAGAATAACAAAAACAAATAATTTTTATTTATTGATACTAAGTTTACACCAGTATCTAATAGGTACATAGGGCGATTTTCCTGTTCCTATGTTTACCGCAATGGCGCTGCAAAAAGGGGATAAGAGAAAAAAACAAAAAAAATTTTATATGGAATTCCATACAAAACACAATTTGAATAAATTTAAAAGTTATCTATGAAATTTCTCATTTTACTACAATTAAATAATTTAAATTTGTTTATGAAGTATTATTGACAATATATTAAGCATAATATATAAAATATTTTCTTTTCTTCTGTTCGTAAAACAAATACGAAAATAGGTTAAATTTTTCATACAACTTTGTATGGGAAATTTTGGCAATTTTTATGTTTCTTTTTTGAGCGACTTAAGAATAATATTTTATATATTACCAAAACCCCCGGTATAGAAGCCATCTACATTTTTTAGCACAATAAAAATCGTGAACTTGTAGCGCCATTTTGAAATTAAAACTCAATATAAAAAAAATTCAAAAAATCGCCCTAACGCTCATAACGCCATCTGGAAAAATAAAACTCCATATAAAAAAAATTCAAAAATATTTAATCAAAAACACTAATCCAATTTTTTGCATATGGCAATGTTCATTGTTTATTGCAAATGGCGTGAAAGTGTATGGCTATAATATATCGGGGGTTTTGATATTACGCTTAAAATATAGTCAATAATACTCCATGAGCAAATTAAAATTGTTCAATTGTGGAAAAATCAGAAATTTCATAGATAATTTTTAAAATTATTCAAGTTGTGTTTTGTATGAAATCCCATATAAAAGTTTTTGAATTTTTTCTCTTATTCCCCTTTTGCAGCGCCATTGCGGTAAACACCAGAACAGAAAAATCGCTCTATACTATAGGGCGATTTTTCTGTTCCTGTGTTTACCGCAATGGCGCTGCAAAAGGGGATAAGAGAAAAAATCACAAAAATTTTATATGGAATTCCATACAAAACACAATTTGAATAATTTTAAAAGTTATCTATGAAATTTCTCATTTTACTACAATTAAATAATTTAAATTTGTTTATGAACTATTATTGACTATATATTAAGCATAATATATAAAATATTTTATTTATTATGTTCGTAAAACAAATACTAAAATAGGTTAAATTTTTCATACAACTTTGTATGGGTAATTTTGGCAATTTTTATGTTTCTTTTTTGAGCGACTTACGGATAATGTTTTATATATTACGTTTAAAATATAGTCAATAATACTCCATAAGCAAATTAAAATTGTTCAATTGTGGTAAAATGAGAAATTTCATAGATAATTTTTAAAATTATTCAAGTTGTGTTTTGTATGAAATCCCATATAAAAGTTTTTGAATTTTTTCTCTTATCCCCCTTTTTCAGCGCCATTGCGGTAAACACCAGAACAGAAAAATCGCCCTATAGGGCGATTTTTCTGTTCCGGTGTTTACCGCAATGGCGCTGCAAAAAGGGGATAAGAGAATAAATTCAAAAAATTTTATATGGGATTTCATACAAAACACAACTTGAATAATTTTAAAAATTATCTATGAAACTTCTCATTTTAGTACAATGAAATAATTTAAATTTGTTTATGAACTATTATTAACTATATATTAAGCATAATATATAAAATATTTTATTTTTTCTGTCCGTAAAACAAATACGAAAATGGGTTAAATTTTTCATGCAACTTTGTATGGGAAATTTTGGCAATTTTTATGTTTCTTTTTTGAGGGACTTGTGGCAATAACTTATCATATTATTTTGAAAATTTTAACTCCTGCTTTTTTTAATAAAAAAGAAAAGTTGCCTGGAATCATAAACAAAAATTGTCATTCGTTTTTTCATTATTATTCATTGTGTTTGTTTTTCCTTAATAACTTTAATATTGTTTAATTGTTTTTTCTCTAATCACTCCATTTTTGTTCCATTTCATTTTAATTAAATTTTGTAATTAATAACCAAAAAAATGAGCCATACATTAGTCGTGATAAAATGTAAAAGTAATTTGTGATTTGTTAATGTGGAATTTTATGTTTATTATTATTAATTTCTTAAATAAAACAATGTTAAATATTCTACATACAATTTAAAACAAGATTTTGTGATCGATAAAATTAAGTTTAAAAAGGAACAATATCGTTTAAATTACATAGTAAATTCTATTTGCTTAAAAATCTTCGGAAAATATTTAAGTAATCCTTTTATGAGAATCAAGCAAAATTTCTCATTCGATGTTAACTGCCTCAACCTTCGGAAATTTCATCCATTTATAAAAATTAATTTATTTTGATTGAATTGGATATTTACCATATTTGTGACAACAAAAGAAAATCCAGATTCTCCAAAACGCATTTGTGTCAACAAAAGGAAAACAAGATTCTCCAAAACAATTATCTCCAACTGTAGGATCATTAATTCAATTAATTCAACACCGTCACAACTATCCAGCTGAAGTATAAATTGAACAACGCCACATCTACTAAGGTTGAAACTTAAATTGAACAACGCCACTAGCAGTACCTGGATCAGCTCTACAAGCTACAAAGCTACCAAAATTGGTGACCCCGATAAGAATCGTTCCAGGTAATTTTTCTTTTTATTTTTAAAAATCAGGAGTTGATTAAGTAATTTTTGTTTTATTGATGTAAACATTTTTTTTTGAAATTATATTATAAATGTTTTTCTTATATTCACTTACAATTCGCTTTGTTAAAGAAATTTTTTTTTTGTTTTTGTTATTTTTCGGTTGGTTATCGTGAACCAACACGCCTTGGAATTTTTATTGGCTGCAACAATCTTCTACCTCGTTGCCGTCCTCCTTGCCCACTTCAGTAATGTCTGCGAGCGACCCACTCAATTTAATTGAACTTGATCAGGAACAAGCTGCTCAGACCTTCACGGTAACACAAGAGCAGCTTGACAAGATGTTAGATGAACGGATGGAAGCTGCATTTGCCAGAATTCAGCTCCATCAATCATCTGCTTCTTCTTCTACACCTTCCTCTTCAAAACCGCCACCTGCAAGTTCGGTTGAAAAACTTTCTTCAACATCCGCTCCCCAAATTAACGCAATTACCCCAAAAGTCCCTCCCATTTGGTCTGATAAACCAGAACTTTGGTTTATCATGCTTGAGGGCCAATTCTCTCTGGGCAACATTAAGTCCCAGCAAGCCAAGTACGGTTATGTACTTGGTGTCTTAACGCCGTGTCTTGCTACGCTGGTAAGAGACATTATTTCTCAACCAGACACGGTTAATCCTTATGATAAGCTAAAAGAGGCTCTTCTAGACCGCTTATCAAGCAGCCCTTCTGATCGCTTGCGCAACGTGCTCCGCGGTATGGAACTTGGGGATAAAAAGCCCTCACAATTTCTTCGGGATTTAACTGCTGAATCCCAAGGTTTAGTATCTGAAAAGATGTTGAAAATTCTTTGGGAGGATAAACTCCCACAGGCTGTGCGTACCGCTATCGCAGTAGTCAAGGCTGACTTGTCAAAGACTGCTGAGATAGCTGACAGAATTTTGGCCACTTTGGTTGGTCCAACACTAAGTGCGGTAGATACTCCTGCCGCTCCTTCTTCTTCCTCCAGTGAGGACAAGGTCTGGGCTCTGCGATATCAAGAATTGCAGACCCAACACGCACAGCTGCTGAATGCCTTGCAGCAAAAATCTTTTTCTCGACCTTTCCCTCGTAGTCGTAGTAGATCCAAGGATCGAAACGACTACAACAATTTTCGGCATAATCGCTCCAATTGCCCTAATCAATCTTCCGCGCGACCTCGTTCCAAGTCGCGCACTCAAATGTTCGTATTTGTTATTACCATCACACTTACGGGGATAACGCACGCAAATGTGACCCCGATTGCAAATTATTTTGCCCAAAATTTTCATCTCCAAAAAACTTTTAAGCTCATCACATGAGGCGGCGTGTGATGATAGCTTCTCTAAACTACGTCTCTTGATATTTGATATCAACTCCCGTCGACAATTCTTAGTTGACACAGGTGCTGAAGTGTCAGTTCTCCCCGCAACTACAGAAGAAAAACTCTCGAAGAAATCAGCTTTCACTCTATACGCTGCTAACGCCACTCCTGTTAGTACATATGGTAACAAAACTCTTACTCTAAACATTGGTCTCAGACGTGTGTTCTGTCAGACCTTTGTTATCGCCAATGTTACCATCCCTATTCTTGGAGCTGATTTCTTGAACAAGTATGGTCTCCTAGTGGATATTAAAAATCGACGCCTCGTCGATCCACTAACATCCTTGTTCACTCTCGCCAAAATCTCCACTTCTCCAACGCTCTCGCTAACAACCATCAATAATGATACGGTTGATATTCAAATTAGAAATATCCTTAATGATTTTAAGGGTATCACTTCTCCTCATGACCTAGCTAAGCCGGTCAAACATAACGTGACTCATGTCATTGAGACTCACGGTCCTCCCGTCGCTTGTAAGTACCGACGATTAGCTCCTGACAAATTGGCCATCGCAAAGACGGAATTCGACATTATGTTGTCGCAAGGCATTTGCCGACCGTCAAAAAGCCCTTGGTCCTCTCCTCTCCACCTCGCCAAAAAGAAGAACGGCGAGTGGAGACCTTGCGGTGACTACCGCTCTCTTAACAATGTCACTATTCCTGATAATTATCCTATTCCACATATTCAGGATTTTTCGCATCAACTTCATGGATGCAAATTTTTCTCCACTATCGATCTTGTCCGCGCATATCATCAAATTCCTATTGATGAGCGCGATATTGCAAAAACTGCAATTTCAACTCCGTTCGGGCTCTTCGAATTCGTTCGAATGACTTTCGGATTGCGAAACTCTGCGCAATCCTTCCAACGGTTTATGCATTCTCTTCTCCGAG
This sequence comes from Diogma glabrata, assembly GCA_963693315.1. Classification (NCBI taxonomy): domain Eukaryota; kingdom Metazoa; phylum Arthropoda; class Insecta; order Diptera; family Cylindrotomidae; genus Diogma; species Diogma glabrata. The sequence continues at coordinate 146,502,432 of OY856188.1, read as the reverse complement.
ACCTAAATTTCTGTTTCATCTACATAGATGACCTCCTTATTGCTTCTGAAACCTTTGAGGAACACCTCAAACATCTTAGGACGGTTTTTGAGCGTCTTTCCGACGCGGGTCTCATTATCAACGTTGATAAATGCAACTTTGCTAAAACCAACGTTGACTTTCTTGGACATTCTATTGATTCATCTGGAATCAAACCTACTGCTGAACGTGTCGATGCTATCAATCGTTTCGAACGTCCCGAAACAGTTATGCAACTCCGCCGTTTTCTCGGAATGATTAACTTCTACCGACGATTCATTCCTCACGCTGGTGGCAATCAAGCCATTCTCAACGATTTCCTTAAAGGCTCCAAAAAGAATGACAAACGTGTCATTCAATGGTCCGAAGACGCCATTCAAGCCTTCGACTTATGCAAGCGGCAACTCAGTGAGGCAACAACTCTTTCTCACCCCTTACACTCTGCCCAACTTGCCGTAATGGTCGACGCTTCCGATAAGGCAATTGGCGCTGTTGTCCAACAAAAAATTAACGACTGTTGGACACCACTTAGTTTCTTCTCTGTGCGACTCGATGAAACGCAACAGAAATACAGCGCTTATGATCGCGAACTCCTTGCAGCCTATTCTGCAATTAAACACTTCCGTTATCTCCTTGAAGGTAGAACCTTCACACTCTTTACCGATCATAAGCCACTCATTTACGCTTTGTCGCAGAACCCTGCCAAAGCTAGTCCTCGCCAATTCCGCCATCTAGATTTTATCAGTCAATTCACGACTGATATTCGCCACATTTCTGGAATTGATAATGTAGTTGCCGATACACTTTCTCGTGTCGAGCAATTATCGATTCCAGAAAACATTAATTACGACGAAATTGCTGACGCTCAGTTCAACGATAACGAACTAAAGGAATTAGTGGACACTAGTCCCACACTTCAATTCCGATCCTTTCCAGTATCGTTTGGCAATTCTAATGCCAAAACTATTTTATGTGATACCTCTTCTGGTAATCCACGACCTTTTATTCCAAAGCAATTTCGTCAATCTGTTTTCAATAGTCTCCATAATTTATCTCACCCAGGAGTCCACAGTTCTGTCAAACTCCTTACTGAAAAAGTCATTTGGCCATCCATTAAAAAGGATGTACGACAAATGGCTCAGAACTGCCTGGCTTGCCAAAAGGCGAAAGTCTCTCGCCATACTCAATCTCCTTTAGGTAACTATCCTTCCACTTCTCAAAGATTTTCCGAGATTCACATGGACATTATTGGTCCACTTCCTACCTCTGAGGACAAACGCTATTGTGTCACTATTATTGACCGCTATACTCGCTGGCCTGAAGCCATTCCTATCTCGGATATCACAGCTGAAACGGTAGCATCAGCTCTCTACTCCAATTGGATTTCTCGTTTCGGAGTACCTTCAGTAATCGTCACTGATCAGGGCTCCCAATTCGAATCCAATCTCTTTAACGAGTTGTCAAAATTAATCGGTTTCGAACGCAAACGAACTACAAGTTACAATCCTAAATGTAACGGCCTCATCGAACGTTGGCACCGAACTCTAAAATCCGCAATAATGGCCTACGACAGAACGGATTGGACGCGTATATTACCGTCAATACTACTTGGTTTACGAACCACTTTCCGTGAAGATTTCCAATCTTCATCGGCTGAGCTCGTCTATGGTACTAACATTCGTCTTCCTGGTGAATTCTTTACCGGAAACTCCACTTCTACTCCTCAATCTGACTTCGTTTCTCAATTGAAACAACATTTCAACCACCTTCGTCCCTCAATTGCATCAAGACACACTTCTCCTAATGTTTTCGTCTCCAAAAATCTCCAGTCTTGTTCGCAAGTCTTCTTACGTACTGACTTAGTACGTAAATCATTACAACCGCCATACGAAGGTCCTTTCCAAGTCATCAGTCGCGATGATAAAAATTTCGTTATTGACCGTAAAGGTCAACACATTCGAGTTTCCATCGACAGATTAAAACCTTGCTTTAGGGAACAATCTGAAGATGACTTTACTCTAAACTCACCTACTTTGAGTACTGATCTCAGTCGCGCAGATGAAACTGCGTCTTCTACAGATAAAGTCCATCTTACTTTTCCGGACACATCCTCGTCTTTCCCTTCTACCTCTGAAGATGCGAGGAAACGCGACGCTAAAGCGACTGTTTCAACTAAGAAGGTTAGATTTAATCTCATTCCTCAAACTCAGATATTCCATCCTGCATCTACAATTACACGAGCAGGTAGAACCACTCGTACCCCTGCTCGTTTCCTTCGTGCTGTAGCACAATAATTTCTATATCGTCCCATCTTCGATGGAACTAGGGGGGGAGTGTTGTGGCAATAACTTATCATATTATTTTGAAAATTTTAACTCCTGCTTTTTTTAATAAAAAAGAAAAGTTGCCTGGAATCATAAACAAAAATTGTCATTCGTTTTTTCATTATTATTCATTGTGTTTGTTTTTCCTTAATAACTTTAATATTGTTTAATTGTTTTTTCTCTAATCACTCCATTTTTGTTCCATTTCATTTTAATTAAATTTTGTAATTAATAACCAAAAAAATGAGCCATACATTAGTCGTGATAAAATGTAAAAGTAATTTGTGATTTGTTAATGTGGAATTTTATGTTTATTATTATTAATTTCTTAAATAAAACAATGTTAAATATTCTACATACAATTTAAAACAAGATTTTGTGATCGATAAAATTAAGTTTAAAAAGGAACAATATCGTTTAAATTACATAGTAAATTCTATTTGCTTAAAAATCTTCGGAAAATATTTAAGTAATCCTTTTATGAGAATCAAGCAAAATTTCTCATTCGATGTTAACTGCCTCAACCTTCGGAAATTTCATCCATTTATAAAAATTAATTTATTTTGATTGAATTGGATATTTACCATATTTGTGACAACAAAAGAAAATCCAGATTCTCCAAAACGCATTTGTGTCAACAAAAGGAAAACAAGATTCTCCAAAACAATTATCTCCAACTGTAGGATCATTAATTCAATTAATTCAACACCGTCACAACTATCCAGCTGAAGTATAAATTGAACAACGCCACATCTACTAAGGTTGAAACTTAAATTGAACAACGCCACTAGCAGTACCTGGATCAGCTCTACAAGCTACAAAGCTACCAAAGACTTAAAAATAATATTTTATATATTACGCTTAATATATAGTCAATAATACTTTATAATCAAATTAAAATGGTTCAATTGTGGTAAAATGAGAAATTTCTTAGATAACTTTTAAAATTATTCAAGTTGTGTTTTGTATGGAATCCCATATAAAATTATTGTGATTTTTTCTCTTATCCCCCTTTTGCAGCGCCATTGCGGTAAACACCGGAACAGAAAAATCGCCCAATACTTATTAGGTCGACTATGGTCGATGTAAACAGTTATCAAAAAAGTAAGTACCAAATACGTACGTACGTAGCAAATAGGTATTATTATTACGGTGTAAACACTAAAATTTGGTATGACATTTAAAATAAAAATAAATAAACTTATTTTATAAATATATATTTATGTTTGATGTGATTTTTTTGCTGAAATTAAAAGTAAGAGAATTTTAGCAAGAACATAATAAATGTTTACAGCTTTTTATAAAAAATATATATATAAATTCTTTTTTTTTCTAACCAAAAAACTAACAAGAAAAAGACGCGCTAAAAATTAATATGTCATACCTAATTAATAAGAGTTTACATCACCGTATCAAATTTAAAAAGTATGATGGTGGAAATGGCTAGCAAATTTGATACGTAGCAAATTAGATACTGGTGTAAGCTTTATACTAAGCATTCAAAATTGAAAGCTTATGTTATCACAATTCAAAATAATAATTAATATTATGTGACAGTTTCTGGTCATGTGACAGTTTCGGTACTGAAACAATTCAATTTTAATTGTTTCCGTTTCAGACAAAACAGACGAATTTTCCGTTTCTGTTTCTAAATTCGGTTTCTGTTTCAGTTGCTGTCAAATTTGTATGAAATTCGGTTTCTGTTTCTGCTTCCGTTGTATGTAAATGCCTGGCTTTAACTGTTCATCCGGTTTGACGTAATATTCAACGAAGTGAAGCTGTAAGAAAAAAATTTTTTCTTACAGCTTTTTATAAAAAATATATATATAAATTCTTTTTTTTTTCTAACCAAAAAACTAACAAGAAAAAGACGCGCTAAAAATTAATATGTCATACCTAATTAATAAGAGTTTACATCACCGTATCAAATTTAAAAAGTATGATGGTGGAAATGGCTAGCAAATTTGATACGTAGCAAATTAGATACTGGTGTAAGCTTTATACTAAGCATTCAAAATTGAAAGCTTATGTTATCACAATTCAAAATAATAATTAATATTATGTGACAGTTTCTGGTCATGTGACAGTTTCGGTACTGAAACAATTCAATTTTAATTGTTTCCGTTTCAGACAAAACAGACGAATTTTCCGTTTCTGTTTCTAAATTCGGTTTCTGTTTCAGTTGCTGTCAAATTTGTATGAAATTCGGTTTCTGTTTCTGCTTCCGTTGTATGTAAATGCCTGGCTTTAACTGTTCATCCGGTTTGACGTAATATTCAACGAAGTGAAGCTGTAAGAAAAAAATTTGGCGTAAAATATCGTGATATTTATTATGATATTGCACGGCCGAACACTATAACCATTGTCACCTAAATTCAAAACATTTTGACATTTAAAACCAACAAAAAATAGGATTTTTTCGTGAACTTCATAGGTATGTAAATTTTGTTATTTAAACTATTTTGTAATAATAAATTTCCAAAATAATTCTTTTGTAAAGTTAAAACAAACGTTAGTAAACATTATAGTAAACGTATGGTGTTTTGTTCGTGCTCACCCGTTAAATTAGAGTTTTGAACGCATTCTTTAGTACATACTGCATTAAACTCAATTTGATTACATCAAACAGCTGATTTTATTCCGTAATGAAATTATTTGCTTTTAGTGTTTTTATTATTTCTAATTTTGATGTACATATTAAAAAAATAAAACAGAAGAAATTCTAATTTTTTGAATCGTTAATAAAAATTTGGAACTGTAACAGATGTTAATTTTAAGTGAATGATTAAAATTATATTAGTCAAATCTTGTTATTGATTTTCATGTTTCGTGTTTTGACAATAAAATAACGAAACGAAACAAAGTGGACCGACATATTGAATACTTTTATCTTAATACTTGAATTTTTTGTTAAAAAAATGTTTTGCATCAGTTTAATAATTTCTTTAATGATAAATTAAACGAGGTAAGTTTTAATTAATGTTAATTTAAATTCTTCCATGCAATGTAATGAAACTAACTATTAAAATATCAAACAACAAAATGATGAAAACATATTATATAAATACAAATTTTATTAGTCGTTGATAAGTGTTATCAGCAACTAGAACACACCATTTTATTAGTGCATATTATAATATTGTATCAGTATTTGTCCAACGGATGTTTCCGATGGCAAAGATTTTTGGTAGGAATTCGAAAAACTTAAATCATATATTCAATAGTATTGAAATGTAGTATTATTAAGAACGTTGTTCTCAAACAGAGTAAGAAACGTTTTTATTGGGAAGGATTGCAGTGGATTTCAGTCATACGGGTCTAGATTACCTGAGGTAACCGAGCTCTAACTCGGGACTTTTCTGCTATTATATACCATAAATCCATTGTCTTGTGGAAGCGAGGACTTTTTCAATTATTATGTAAAGAAAACTAATATAAATTTTAATTGGTTCCGATTTTTTTTTGGAGAAGAATGCTTAGGAACCCCTAACTGCAGATGTCTGACTCTAAAAAAGATGGTGGTGTGGTGAATCATTGCTGACACTTAGGTTTCATCAACCAGTTTCGGTACTTCAAGAATAAAAATGAGACTTTCTTCGTTGATGGCTATTTTTTATACAACATATTGTAAAGCATCTGCTGGGTACTGGTAGTGATTTTGTATCATTATCTCTATTCTAGAGAATTATCTCTCCTGGATGGTGATTTTGTCATGTTATCTCACTAGGAGAGAAGGAGGATAAATAGAGAGATAAAGATATTATTTTTAAATGATTTCTTTTATCTAAGATAATTCATCAAAGACAAATAGTTTATCTCACCCAGTGAGATAACATGACAAAATCACAACGCTGGGGAAAACTTAAAAAAAAAGTCTGCATACCCACACTAAAATTTCTCCTCATGATAAATTAAAATGCAATACAAATCTAATCAATCAGCGACAAATCTAATCAAGTCAATTGTGTATATGTATATGAGTTTATTTTTCCTTTTATTTCTCTAGGAGAGATGATGGTACAAAATCACTACCTTGATTAGGTTTTTAATTATCATCAATTCTTTTAATGTCAAAACTTTGTTGCTTGCCAGACCGATTTTCGTTCTTATGATGGCATCTTGAATATCTTCCAGTATCGAATTTAAGGTTTCGATGTTGATGATGGCTATTATCATCTCTATTTCAGTATTATTTTATTAGCTATGTTGGTAGTTGTTACGGCTTTCTTAACTGTATCCGTAATCATTCAAATCCAGTCGTCAATCTAATTATTTATAACGTTTTTTGTTTATGGCGGCTAGACGTGGCCATCCCGGGATCCCGTACATTTTCTTGATCTCGAAATCCCGGGATTATTCTCCGAAATTTTCGGAAATAAAATATGTTACTATTAATTAATCAGAATACAACAGAAAACAATGAAGACATCCATTTCGATTAGATTTGAAATTGTTATTCACCTCAAATGTTTAATAATGCTAGCTCATTTTGTATTATAAATAATAGTTAAATATCATAATATCGCGTGATTTTCATTTTAAGAACTTTGCTTTAAATAATATTTGGTTCCTTATAACTCCTCATTTTGTTAGATAAGATAGCAACATAGTATTAACATAAAACCGATTCTAGTAACATAAAACCTAGAAACTGACCATGAACCTGATATAGGAAGTGACAATAAAATTGAAGAGCTGAATCTAGCTATGGAAAAAGCTTTAAACTTCTCAAGAAAAATTCCAGCCAAAGTAGAAAACTAAGTTTCCAAATTACAAAAGAAAATGTCCTAATTTGAAGGCGGAGGATCCAAATGTGACCACCTTCAAAAAGTTTATAATTATTTACTTACAATAAAGCCAACAAGAGTGGTGTCTGGAAGGTGATTTTTATAAATTCAAAAATTCAAAATTGGTTCAGTGGCAAGATGATCGTCAACTTATGTTTTTTAAGAGCACTTTTTCATAGCTTTTTGTATTATATAGGGCTTTTTGCATTAAATTTTTAGATATTACTTTGTGTGAATTCATAAAATAGGGAATATTTCTATTCTAGTCAACATCCTAAGTCACGAGTGTATAGTCATATAGTCATATATGGCGTCATATATGCGTATTAGACAACATTGTGGGAATTTAATGTTTTTTAATGATTTTTGTGAGCAATTAAACTCAAGCAACTTTATGAATCTAGTGAATTTTTTTCAATTCGAAATCAGTTTTGAGTTTTTTCGGAATAAACCTCATGGTTTATTACATTGAAACTACATTTTTCTCTTTATGCATGTTTTGGTTGGGATTCGAACTCGTAACCTTATGATCAACTCGTAACCTTATTATGAAAAATCCGCATATAATGGAAAAACATTTATCCACGACTACTAAAGAATATATGCTTTCCATGCGTATATCTTTCATTGTAATTGTATTCATTCCACTAGTGCCTCTAGTGATTCAAATTAAATTCTTCAACAGTTCTATAGTTTATTAAATATTCCCATAAAAAATTAAAAACTTCATTTGTTGGTATAGTAATATAAACAGGTTAAAACGAGAACAATACATATATAAAATATAAAATAAAAAAACTTGTTTTGTTATGCTTCCTTTGATGCAATTTCAATATGGTGATACAAACTTTAACAATCAAACTGGAAATTAATCGAAATATTTTGTAGTCGTGGATAAAATAGCATCTTGTATTCGTATAGGATGATGGCAATTTTTCACTCGGATGATTCCCTCCACTCGCTACGCTTGGTTCGGGAAACTTCATCCTCGTGAAGAATTGCCATCATTCTCAACTCATACAAGAATCTACCATTCAAAAATAAGGAGTCTAATGACAGTTGAGAATCCAACTTAAGCAAATTGAGCTTCTCAAGATGGACGGGTCTACGCCCCAGAAGCACTCGGAATTCAATTCCGACCAAGGACCATCAAAACAATTTCGACGGAAGGTGCAAATCCGACGCTCCAACAACATCAGGTTGCGAGTTCGAATCCCAACCGAAACACGCATAAAGAGAAAATGTAGTTTTAATGTAATAAACTGTAATGTTTATTCACAGAAACTTAAAAATGATTTCGAATTGAAAAAAATTCACAGGATTCATAAAGATACTTGAGTTTAATTGCTAACAAAAATCCCCAAATAATAATTTTTTATGTTTTTTTTAAATATTTAATGGAATCCCCGTTAATAAAAAAATGATTTTTTTTTAGATAAATAGAAAGATCATAATTATGAAAAAACAAATTACGGAAATGAGGGGGTCAAAAGTTACGAAGGAACAAACATTCAAATTTACCTTGGTCCCCCTTTGATTATTTTGAATATTTTTAAAATAAATATTGAACAAATTAAATAAGTAGGCGTTGATTTAATAGAGGGAGAGGGGAAGGACGCGCGGGGCCCCCTCCCCTCCCCGAGGAAAAATAGAAATTAAATTGTAGTAGTTCATAATATTTATCAAAAAAAAAAATTTGGGGAAATGAGTGGGTCAAAAGTTATAAAGGACCACACTTTCAATTTTACCTTGGTGAATATAGGGTTATATAATTATTCGTTTTTATATTGATTTATTTTTTATTTATTATAACTCTTGAAATATTATGAAATACAACTATTTAATTAGGCACTGAGAAATTCGGTACAAGGAAATCACGTACAAATCAAAAACGAAATCTAATACAGAAAAAAATGAAAAAATTGTTTTCTAACCTATAGCCTAATGAACTTAACCTATTGTCTAATGAAAATTTTCCTTTAAAAAAATTATCATTATTCAATTGGTATGATTCCAATTGGTCAAATTGTTTTAATTTTATTAAAATTATTTTCAAATTACAATCACAATAGCTTTGATACGTTTTGTTCAAAAATCAAATTTTAAGTTAAAAATTTTAGTTGAATTTGGTGGATTGCATAGGATGGGTTTTTTTTTATCATCAGGTTTTTTTTTAATCAGAAATTTGATTTATCAATCAAAACAATAAAGATTTATTGTTTTAACTGAAGAAAACGTTTTTTTTTATATAATACATAATTCTTTGTCAGAGAATAAAGTATTGTAATCAATTCGTGTTTAATGAATTTTATTCTCTCGCGAATTTTATTCTCTCGCAACTTTTGCTTGAGAATAAACTATTTCATTACACACTTATTGATTAAATTACTATTATCATATAAATTATAAATATCTAAATGAATTTTTAATGAAAATTATTTTTATTCTCTTTCATTTAATTATATCAGCATTATTTGTATGTTTTTTCAATAATAATAGTATGTATTATTGTATTGTTTTCTAAGCTATAGCCTAATGAACTTAACCTATTGCCTAATGAAAATTTTCCTATAAAAAAATTATCATTATTCAATTGGTATGATTCCAATTGGTCAAATTGTTTTGATTTCATTAAAATTATTTTCAAATTATAATCACAATTGCTTTGATAAGTTTTGTTCAAAAATCAAATTTTAACTTAAATTCTCTTATTTCGTTTAGCTGAACTTAGTTGATTGTATGAGATGGGCGTTTTTGATCATCAGGGTTTTTTTAATAAGAAATTTGATAAAGATTTATTGTTTTAATTGAAGAATAGTAGTTTAATCAATGAGTGTATAATAAAATTCATTAAACACGAATCGATTACAATATGTATGTACTTTATTCTCTGACAAAGAATTGTGTATTATAAAAAATAAAAATATTTTATTCTCTTTTGCTTGAGAATAAACTATTTCATTATACACTCATTGATTAAACTACTATTATTATTGAATAAAATGTATAATTTATATACATAATTGTTTAATTTTATGTCGCGTTCTTTGGCAAAAAAAAATCGATCTGAGATCAAAAAAATTAGCTGTCCGTTTGTGTTCTTTGGCAAAAAAGATTCATTTTTTTTATCCAGATCATGTTTTAAAAATCTAGATTTTTTGGTAGATTTTACAAATACATTGACATATTATTTTTAATTGTCAAATTTATGTAAACAAACAAAAACGCCATTTTAATTATTATTATTATTTTGTTTAAAAATAATTTATTATTATTTAAATTATTTAAATTACTAATTAATAATAAAGTTATTACAAATAAAATGATAAAACGTAAAATCTATCATTTTCAAATGTAAACATAACCAAACATATCAACTGACAGAACAAAAAGTCAAAACAATTTGCTACTACATTTACAAAGTAGATTGATTTATTTTATGCTGTTCTTTGGCAAGCAGTGATCAGATTTTAATTTTTTAGGGGCGCTCGCACTTATTTTAAAAATAAAATCATGCGGGCTTTATTTATATTTTTTATTTTTCGCTCTTGCACTTAGGATAAAATTAAAAAGTTTACAAAAAAGCTCTTTATAGGTGAAATAAAAATTTACGAGAAAAGATTTTGTTGGCAGATAGTTTTTTGAAAAGAATAAATAAAATGCTCTTCGAGATTTTTTTTTATAATAGTTTTTTGTTTTTCTTTTATTTTGGATTAGTTTGGTTAAAATATATAAGTGAGGTCGATATGAATATAAAAAAGCTTAGATTACGAAAAAAACAACAACAATTCAATACAGTTTTTGGAGATAATACAGTTACTTCAGTCAAATCGAACGTGACTTATGTTTTTTTACTGTTTTAATAAAAAAAAACGTGCATTTGCCCTTATCAGTCGGAATAGATAGAAATAAAATTTAAAATTAAAATTGATTAATAAAAATCGAGTCGAAAAAAAATTAAATAATTCATATTTGTTTTATATGTTTATTTTAATTTTAACTAAATTCGTACAATAAATCATATTAAATAAATAATAATAAAAAATTTTATTTCATAATTTAATTCATGCATAATAAATTAAAAATTATTCATTATTAAATTATTTAAAAAAAATTATTTACCAAAACGGAGATCATTATCTAAAATTACGATTGAATCATATAAATTTCTAAAATCTTTTCTTATCATGCAACGAAATAGGACGAAAACTAACCAGAATAAAACAAAACAAACAAAAATATGTATGTAACGGTAAATGGATAGTTTTAAAAAAATTTATCTTATTTTATTCCTTTTTTCTTTGAACAAAATAAAAGTAAAAAAAAATTAAATCTACCACGTACAAAAATTTATTTCTAAAGTATTTCTAAAGTAAAACTAAATATCTGAGGGCGAAAAATAAGAAAGCAGAATTTAGCTCTTTGAGTGCAGATTTTAATTTATAGGCATTTTATTTTGAGACAAAAACTTTTTAAGGGCAAAATAAAATAAAAATCGGAACACTGTTGGCAAGTAAATAAATCAATCTTTTTTCGATCAAGTCAAAGAACGCAACATTAATTTTATTTGTGTTCAGAAAAAATTTGGTTTTATTGAATTCCGTCCGGAATTCCACGGGATTAAGTTTTCAATCCCAAATCCTGGGATTCAGAAATGCCGGGCTTTTTGACATCTCTAATGCCGATTAATTTGTTAGATTTGATCTAGATTGTTGGATGGATAGCTGTTTGCACTTTTTTTTTAACAATATTATATAAATTAAATTTGTCATTTTTTACTAAATATAAATTTATTTATTGATTCTACGGTTATTTTTAAATTCATTGGGTGTGCAATTTTAATATTGCTCACTTGAATTTTCCAATTATTAGTTTTATTTATTAAATAAAATAGGGTTATCATGTAAATTTTTTATTTGTAATTTCTAACTATGAATGATTTGAAAAATTATGCGTAATATTAAAATTTTCCTTACACTTAACATAAAAAATTATATACTAACAACTATAATTTTTTTTTTTTTAATAAAATGTGTTGTGTAGTAGGAATTACAATACGTTTCACAACAACATATAAAAACCTTTTAAAGCCAAGGTCCCACAACAACATGCGTTCTAAGGTGTTGATGGACGCAAATTTTCTTTTTTTAATATTTTTTATAGAAGGGATAACTAATAAATCCTATCACATATAAAATATAGTCCAATATTTCATGATACATAGGTTAGAAAAAAAAAAATAAAATGAAAAGCAAACAACAAAACAATTTTCAGCAACAAAACTAAAATGTGGTTGCCAATAATCTTGCTTTAGCAATTGTGGCACATTCCTTGATCATGCGACGCACTTCGTTCCTCAATGATGAAAACCTATACATAGAGTTGTATGAAGACTCGATTCTTCGAATAAGCAATAGCGTGGCATCATCAAGGAATACTCCATAGCTAAGATTGAGGGTGCTACCGTTGATTGAATAGAGTTCATCCGCCAAGCATCCCTGAGATATCACCTTGGCTAGTGATATCTCACTGCTATTGCCTGTGGTATGTGATATCTCACGTTAGCTCGTATGTCAATAGCAAGGACTGGAGTATGCCGAGACCGGGGTTGTCATACCCGTAGTTTAAAAATTAAAAAAAATTACAAGTAAAAAAAATTGATCCCTCCCTGCGGATATATAAAGTAAGAGTAAAAATTTATTTATTATTTTTATTTAATATTTTAATAATTTTTTAATATTTAATATCTTAAATCTAAGTACTACCTACTAATGCTTATATTAGATTTTTTTTTTTAATTTTTAAAGAAAACTTAATGTAATTAAACAAATATGAAGGGGCTGAAATTTTACAGATCTGAGATATCAAAACTTCAGTCTGGGTTAAGGATTTTGATATAGTTTTCGGCAAAACTCTTGGACTCTGTTCAAAAGCGAGCTATACGAATTGTAGGTGATCGAACTTTGACATCACAACTTGATTCCCTACAACATCGTCGCACTGTTGCTGACCTCGTTGTTTTTTACAAATATCGTCATCAGCAGTGCTCAGATGAAATCAGCGGCATCATGCCTCAAACTTATTCTTACCCCCGTTCCACTCGGCAATCGGCTGCCGCAACCAGTGAAACGGTAAAGATCCCGCGCTGTCATACTGGCAGATCGCAGAGAGACTTCTTTGTCCGAACTGCGTACAAATGGAATAGTTTGCCGGAACACTTAGTCTCAGGTGGCTTCAACCCACAGATGTTTAAAAAAAGCGTTAATCTACACCTCAGAACGCCAGTTGTTGTGGGACCCAGGTCTAGACCTAGGTCTTAAAAGGTATTTATGTGTTGTTGTGACACATATTCTAAACCCTATTACACAACACATTTTATTAAAAAAAAAAAAAAAAAAAAAAAAAAACTTTTAAGAGGATACTGTTTTTAGTTTTGGGCAGCAATGCATGTCAAACATAAAACTCTTTGTTAAAGTACAACTATTTTTTTCTCTGTTTAGATATTTATTAGAGAACTATCAAAAAATCAATACGTTACCAGAAAATTATAACAGATCATAAATTAACATAGTTTAGTTAGTGAAATATCAATACAATCAGCAAACTGAATAATACTCAACAATACTCAAAAACCTCTGCATTTAAATTTTCAAGAAAATATTACAATATTAAAAATTCATATTTCTTTCCTAATTCCAAAAATACTCTAAAAATTATAATAAAAATAAAAATTTAAACTTCTTTTCAAAATTCTAAAAATACTCCAAAAATTATTACAAAATCAAAGAAAAATATTTCAAAAATTCGAAATTCAAAGAAAATTTTTCCAAAATTCTAAAAATATCGCAAAAATTATAACAAAATCAAAAATACGAACTTCTTTCAAAATTCCAAAATTAGTCCAAAAATTATAATAAAATTAAAAATTTAAACTTTTTCAAAACTCTAAAAATATTCCGAAAATTCTTACAAAATCTAAAATACAAACTTTTTTCAAAATTCCAAAAATTATAACAAAAGCAAAAATTTCTTTGTCCAATTTCATGTTCAATTACATTTCATGTCATACAAATTTCCAAAAAATTGGGTTAAAAAAAATGAAAATCATTCTTTTGACACACTTGACAATATGTTTTTGACAAACTTATAATGCAATAATCTAGTTTTTGGTCTCACATACCAATCCCAACCATCAAGATTTCTGCACATTCAATCCGGTACATTTGCCGAACACATCGTCCTTTCGGCTTTTACTATTCAGTGTACATGTTTTTAGAAACCAAATTTTTGAAATCTCTCCAGCGTTTTACAAGATTTCGGCGGTTGTGACGGCTGGTCGGCCGGCAGACAGACACATTTTTTTTTGCTTTTTTAGAATCAGTAGGTCCTAAAACGTCGAGAAATGCCAAAAAAGTGGGAGTAAGAATTTCACTTTTTCTCGAGAATGTAATACTTTCAGACGAAAGTAACAATTACTATTTATTAGAAACAAATATCATTTTATTTAAAATAACTGGAAATAGATCCAAATTTAGCTAAAATGACAAGAAATTTTAGTTTGGGAATCTTTTTAAAACGTTTAATTTTATTATTATTTCGTTTTATGTGCCGATTTGTATGAAATGTTTTGAGCTTGATACCATTTATTTTCGTATTAGTACCTCTTGGCTTAGCCTTTGTGCTTATATTCGGTTTAAAATAAACGATTTGGCCTTCTGTGAGATCAGGACTCAGGAGGTTGTGCTTTTTTGCATTCCCAATGCAGCCTTATTTGAGTTTTCTCTATCTGTTTGGAATATATTTTATATGCTCTTGCTTGGATTTTTGTCGGGTCAATGGAGTAATTTTGATTGAATATTACTTCATTTAGTGTGTAGCGAGTGACTAAATGTACGCTATTATTATAAAGAGCAACTGCCAATTCGGTGGTACTTGAAGTGTTTGGGTTTGCTGCTTTTTGTTTGTTTTTGTTAAATATCTCGATCACTGTAGAATGTGTCTTTTCAATTTGTCCATTGGACTCTGAAGACGAAGCGTATTCAATTCTAATATTTAAATTACTTAGAAAACTCTTTCATTTGGGAAGATTTAAGTCTCATGATCGCAGACAATCCTGTTTGGTATTCCGAAAAGGGTGAAATATCTGTTGAGAGCGTTGGTTACATCTGTTATATTTTTGGTTTCTATTATCATCTGTAGGTGCTTGAAAAAGGAGTCAATAATTTGAAGAAAGTTGTTTCTATTTATAATGAAACTGTCGATATGTAATCTTTCAAGCGGCCTCGTTGTGATTGGCCGTGGTGATATTTTAATGTTATAAGGTTAACGGTCATATTTAAGTATATTACATGCATTAGTATATGAAGTATGCTCGCTAATTGTCTTTCGACCTCGATAGTGCCTCTGTGTGCACGTTAGTGTTCTTTAGATATTAGAATATTCTGTCTGTCTTCATTCGTGACATCTTCGAGCATCTTTGTCACAAATACAAAATGACATCCACAAGGTAAAAGGGAAGTTGGAAGACCACCAACCACGTGGAAGAAAACGATGCTAGCTAAAGCAAAACAAATTGGCAAGACATGGGGAGAACTGAAAGCGATTGCTTCAACTAAGTCAGATGGTCCAGTATATTAGACGCCCTATGGAGATAAAGAGGAAAAATACAGCATTAAGAACTATATAATTAAAAACTTGTTTATTCCATTTTAGGTTATTTTTAATATCCACTGCAAGAAGTCTATAGATTCAATTTCATGCAATTCCTCATGTTTTGGTTGAGTTAAAGGCAACAAGATTAAGATCTTCCTATTCCGCTATACGCTCTTGTTGATAGAATCAATTAACAACTCTCTATCGGTGGTGACTGCAATATAAGATCAAAATTTAGGATAATGCATGCATCAGCAAAACTATGGATTGAATGTACTGTATAGAAATCATAAATGTACAGAACAAACAAGGTTGGTGAAATTGCCAGAACTTGAGAACAACAGTATTGGTTGTGATTTGTGAATATATTGCATGTAATACTACCTAAATTAACATGAAATTGCGAAATAAGAAAACTA
This sequence comes from Diogma glabrata, assembly GCA_963693315.1. Taxonomy (NCBI): domain Eukaryota; kingdom Metazoa; phylum Arthropoda; class Insecta; order Diptera; family Cylindrotomidae; genus Diogma; species Diogma glabrata. The sequence goes on along the minus strand of OY856188.1, from coordinate 146,486,232 downwards.
TGAACCCATGAAACAGTAAGATGATCTATGCCATAAGATTTTAATTAAGCTACTTTACCAAATACTTTAGAAATATCAAGTGAAATACTAAACGTGTCACCATGATTCTTCAGCGATTTGTTCCATATATAGGTTTATAGCTCTTAGAGCTCTTATCAGCTCTTGCATGACTTCTATACGAAAACCATACTGCTTGCTTGCCAATAAAATGTTTAAATTTTGAACAGAGAAAAATGGTAGGTTGATTATATTGCTGCACTAACTGATCAGCCCGATCCCCTCCAGCGTATAAATACAGTTTTATCCTTGCGTGATGAACTTCTTTAGCGAATTCTCCTTTGAAGAAATTCAAAATATCCTTCCATCGTGTACAATCGACGAACAAGAACTTTAGAGTTGTTCTACCTATTTACTGTCCAAATATCTTGTTGCAGAATTATGTCCTTCCAGAGCGATTATTTTAATAGAAAGGCCAAATCTTGGAACTCAATGCCCTTCTTCGTATTTCTCGATGATGATTTTCGTATTGCTCCTTATACATCTAAAGAAAAGTCCATTGTCAGTTAAAATAATTAGTTTTGTTATCCCCATATCCTTATGCCTTCCATTGGTTCATATCCTTCCTTTTCTAGTTTACAATTTGCATTCTATGAACATTTTACTAAACATGTCTAGCTAATTATTTTTAAATTGTAAGAAGAAAAAAATATTGGAATAGTATTTGATACATTTTAGCCCAGAACTACTAAATACTGGATTTTTGACTATTAGTATTTTTGATAGATAAACAATTTGACGTTCCTAATTTTTACACAAAATAGAGGTAGGTGGCGCGGTGCAGTCACTATAGAAAAGGAACAAAAGCTTGCAGTATCTTGTAAGAGGTTAATATTCAGTAGCTTCTCACATATTGCATGCATTTGTTCCTTTTGTATTTTGAGTGCGCCACCCATGTCCTGCGGCATGGTCTAAGCTCCCAAATAATTTTTTAATAAAATGTATTGTGTATAAAAATCTTCTAAGACCAACGTTCCACAACAACCAGGTTCAAACAATCTGGAGAATAGTTTCACTACCACGTGTAATCATTTCGGATTAGGGATGGCAAAACCGGTTTCAATAACATAAAACCGGTTTAGAAACCGATTTTCCTTGTGTTATGAAACCGGTTTTGCCATCCCTATTTCGGATGTTATGTCGTCGGTCGATGCTAGTTGCTTTCTTACGTTTGAATTTTGACAGCCTCGAATTCCTCTTTTCTGGGTTTTTCTACATGTACCTTTGGCGTACGAACAAACTTCGTTCGTCGCTTAAATTTATGGGAGATTCTCAAAATAAGCGACCCAAGTATCTAAAATATTTTAAGGTTTACTTGTTGCGGTAATACGGTTTGTGGCCCCTTCTTTAAGGTTTTAAACTGTGGAGAGAAGTTACGTGATTGATATTCCTTATTTAAGCTTACAATCTCCTGAAACTTTCTCTTCGACCATTCTCTTTTCGTTAGTCTACATATCTTTGTAACGGCTTGCTTTGCCAGGTTATGGTTCTCCTTTGTGGACCTAGTGTTTCGATCTTTTAGACATTTTAGATAGCAATCTCCTCCAGGGTTTGTGAAAATGATTTTCTTCCGGTCCGAGCATTTCCTCAGCAGAGCTTACAACTTTGTTTTTAAGTAAATACCATTACGCAAAAACGTTTCCATAGATAGTTTCTCACTTGTCTAATGTTTCGGCTATATGGTTTTGATATCTCTCATCCGTTTCGACATTCTTTAATGATGAGATGTTAAAACGTTTTCGTTGATTGATTTTAGAATGCCTGGACTTAGAAAGTGGAACTTTATCTTAGCACATACAAGGAAATTACCATTTCCAATGCATCTTTAAAGGATCGCTTTTTTCGTAGGCTCTAAAAGAAATGTGCTGTAACTAGCACGTGATCAATTTGATTTCTAAAGTTTTTATTTGGTTACACTCAAGTTTGCTTATGAATCGATCGACGTGGAAAAAAAGCATTGGCAGTTCTCAAATTATTTGATCAAATTAATTTGTCGCCATTATCATTCGAATTCAAATGCAGACTTTTCACATTTCCATAAGAGACATCTTTACCAACTTGATCTTTAAGTCAACAAGAATCATAACGAAGTTCAGTGCTATGTAGAAAGTTTCCTCGTCGACGGTCTTAGCTGACGTAGATACGGCACGGCAATGAGATAAATTCTATATGCTCCGCGAACCCCGTAAGTAGCAGATCCGGGATAAAGTTCATCGCTTTTTGTATGCGTGCAGAAGAAAACAACTACCAAATTCTGTATGATCACTACAGTATAGAGAGTGACAATCCAAATTTTGTTTTGTTTATCGGTTTCCTTTTGTGATTTTCAATTTTTTAACGATTTGTCCCGAGGAAAGTTAGTAACCTCAATCGCAACCCATTCCAGCTTTCGCCCTTAATACTTAGCCTGAAATCAGTTTCAGCTGCCTGAGGCCACTAACGGGGAGGTATATTGATTGGCAAACACCAGATCCGGTAGTGAACAAACGCAAGGACACAGAAACAACCCATGCCTTAGCAGAGTACTCCTGAAGATCTAACATATATTTAGGGTAAAGCTGACTCTCCATTAGTCTTTTTCATCTTTTTTACTAGCCAAAATAGAACGAGAAACCATGATTAAGTTTGTAAAAAGAGAGTTAGACGAATATCACAATTTTTCATGGAAAAAATATTTTATAGGATTGGAATTGTGACATTTCACCATTATTTTTATTTTTTACACTGAAAAAATATATTTAAAATTATTCTGCAGTCTATGTTGGATACGGCATTGTTAAAAATATATAATATAATATACATATAAAAATTACATGTATGTTTGCAGCACTAAAACTAAAGAACCCGTGAATCAAATTTAATAATATTTTATATGTATGATATATGAGTTGTGAGAATGGTTTTTGTTTAGGTTTGATACCGGTAGGTGGCGCTGGTCTATCTTAAGGACTTCTGCCTAAATGTTGATAATCATTTAATTTGATTTTTCTTTAAATATCGCTTTATATGGTAAGATTCCTTTGATCAATTTTTTTTTTGTTGAACATAACTTAATGAAATTGAAAAATGAAAGTTTAATCTGAAACAATTACATTTGTATATCAAAACTATATGTATGTATTTGAATTAAACACATGATTGAATTAAACATTTGAATTAAACACATAAACAAATATGTTATTGGTTTGCAATTGTATGTAATACAGGTTTCTTCAACTAAGAAAGATAGTTGATAACATCAATTAAAAGCTCAAAATTACGAAATGGAATTCGCACAAATGCTATATACAAAGAAGCATATGTATAATCAAACACGGATAGCAATTATGATAAACAAACTAATTAAAAATGTGGTCCTTAGCCGGCAACACCTTTGCAATAGCGATTTGCAAACAGTTACAATGCATTAATACCAATAAATTTTTGATATCTGCCCGCCCGCAGGAACATATGTAAAATTTAAAATTTTGGATCTATGGGTGTGACAAACCCGCGTACTTTAGTACCTGCTATTGGCAAATCAGTTAACGTGAGATATCGTATACTACTGACAATGGCACTAAGATATCACTTATATTAGGGGGATAAGTGATATTTTAGGGGTGCTGGCGGATGTACTTTTTTCGATCAACGATAGTACCCTTAGTCTTAGTTATGGCATATTCTTTGACGATAACGCTCTATTTTTTTTAAATAGAGTGTGTTAGGTAGTAGGAATTACAATATGTGTCACAACAACACATAAAAACCTTCTAAGAAAAACACATAACATGGTTTTTAAGGTGTTGATGGCCGTAATTTTTTTATTTTTTAAAAGAATGAACTTTTTGCTTGCTCGAACAAATGAGCTTCCATATAACTATTATATATGCTCGCTTGAGGAAAACAATGGGTTACATGATCTTGGTATATGCTTCTAGCACTAGGAAATATAGGAACCTAATTTTAGCTTCGTTCCTGCAAATTTGAAGCAAAATTATATTTTTTTTATTTCCTCCATCCTATCATAAAATATTGCCCTATGTCGTACATTATTGTGTGAAAGGATTTATTATTAAGTTTTCCATTCTTTAAGAAGAATATAAAAAAAAATTTGCGTCCATCAACGTCTTAAAAAGCATTATGTTGTAGAACCTAGGTCTTAAATGGTTTTCTGTGTTGTTGTGACACATATTATGATTCCAAATATGTCAGATATTTTGAAATTGCACAAACTTTATTGAACTTCGGTGAAAAAGATGATGAACAATGTCATTAAAGTTACAATTTTGAATGAAAAATTCGAAGAGGAAGATGTAGTATTGCCACGACAGATAGGCCACATACTTCAATGATCCCAACAGATTCAAACGTTTAGTTTCCAGTGCAACTCGCTTTTGCAATTACCATCAACAAAGCACACGGACAGTTACTGCAAGTATGTGGACTAGATTTGGAGAATCCGTTCTTCACACATGGACAACTGTATATCGCTGGCGCGTTAGGAAAACCTGATTTATTCGTGTACGCACCAGACGGAAAAACAAAAAATATAGTGTACCCACAAGGAGTCGAATAAATAAATAGAATTAAAACGGCATTTTGAAATTCGTTTCATATTAAAATAAATAAGTTGCAATAAAAATGACACAATGTAAAATGAATGTTATCTTTACGAGTTTTCTTTCTTATGAGATGGCGGCAATATGCGGCGGATGCTAAATAAACAAAACTTTTACGCTATTTAGTGTAAAAAATAAAATTTTGAGAGATTTTCTGAGTGATTAAGATCAAAGTAATTATTGTCATTCACTTGAATTTTGCAATTTGACAGCATTTTTCATTTTCTCTCAGAAAAACTTCTTTAGAACAGTTTTTTGTGTTTCGTGTCGGGTACAAATACAATGCATGAGCACTGTGAACATTTGTGAATCCATTTTTGTTCTGTATAATGCTCTATATAGAGATGAAACACCTCTACTAATTCAACAAGTCATTTAAATTGTTTTATTGCTAACTTGAAAATTTATTTAAACGCTAATTTTTTATATATCCGAACAAATCAGCTACAGTGCTGATTATTTTTCATTCATATTTTTAAAAAGTAAAATTAAAAATTATGCTGCCATTTCTCATTACCACATTTTGAAACCATTGCTACTACATCAACAAAATGTCTGCGCAAAAACTTTATATATAAGCGTAGCAAAGCACGCCGGGTCCTGCTAGTATAAAATAAAATTTAATGTTTATTAAAAATAATGGTGAAATGTCACAATTCCAAACCTATAAAATATTTTTTCCATGAAAAATTGTGATATTCGTCTTACTCTCTCTCTTTAGAAAATTAATCATTTAATAGAATAATAGTTTTTTGCTATTAAACTATCGATACATTGGGCGTTTATACCACAAAATAGTATTATTCTATCTGCGGTATAAACGCCTAGAATAATATTGACAGATAGAATACGGCTACCGTTTTTCAAATTTGAATATAAAATCTCATCAATCTAAAAGTATTTCAACAAAAAATTATAATACTAATATTAATTTCAAATTAAAACTAAATTTTGAGTGATTTTGATATATCGCACCTTTTTTACAATCGCATGAAATTGTCTTTAAGATTTTACGTTTTGACGGTTACAATTTTTTTGAATATACTATTATACTATCGATCAAAAGCAAAATATCAAATAACTATCTGTCAAAGTATAAAGGTATTATGCTATCCGGTTACACCGTAATAGTTTATTAGCTATTTGCTATTATTCTTTTATACTACCATGGTGTAAACTTAGTGTAAACATTTAAAATATAACCAAAACCGTTGTTTTTTTTTGTTTTGTCTAATAAAACGTATAAAATAACTGACTTACTATGATAATTAGAATAAAAATATTCCCCAAAGTAATGTCTAAAAATTTAATGCAAAAATTCCCAAAAAATGTAAAAACATTTCCATAATATGAAGTCTAATAGCAGTGGAAAAATTCAACTTAAGTAAATAAATAGGTGATGATGAAGTTTCCACTTCGAATACTCATCGCCTCAGTTGCGTAATTGATAGCGTGTGTGCCAACGGATTCGAACTGAAAGGAAGGTTTGGATACATCCGAAACGCGTAAAATAAGAAATGCGGTTTTTATCTGAGAAATTTCCAACCATACCTTTGAATTGAAACAATTGCAATTACATCCTTAATTACTTGAGTTTAACTCCTCTCAAAAATCCCCTTATTAAATATAAGTTATTTGCGTCAAGTAACAATAAAATGAAGACATTATGGTATAAAAAATCAGATTTAATTTAAATGCCAACAAAATTTCAAACAAGATAATTGAAAACGAAAAAGCAGAGATTGACGGAGTGAAAGCGGCAAAACTTTCGCGTATGTCAATTTCTGACAAAAGTTTTTACAGTGCCATTAATTCTTTAAATTCTGGTACTAAATCTTCTATCCCTCCTATCATTGATGGTGACTCAATCGTTACTGTGACCCTGCAAGGAAAGCTACATTGTTCGCGAAACACTTTTGCTTCAAATTCGATTACTTGTTTATAATTTAATATGGTAAACAGCTTTAGTGAGTTCACACAACTTACTACATTATGCTATAAAAATCAATTTTTTTTTTTGAGAAAATTTTGACAGCAGTGTGGAAATTCGATTAATTGTTTTCGTAGTATTTGATTTGCATAATTTCGTTCCAACAATGCCATTGACTTCTAGATGTGAATGAACAAGTGTGCAATTGGTAAACAAAATGTGTACTAAATATTATCTAACAAGATACTACAACCATTTGTTACCTTACTTTATTGACTGCGCCACCCACTTTTTTATAGGAAATACTACTAAAACATGTTTTTTTCTCATTAAAATTTGAATGAAACTATAATTACAAAAGACAACGTTTATTTCTTTACAACAAAACGTTGTGTCAATAAAACACTATTTTGGTTAATTTCATTTGTGACAGACATGACATCACAGATACAATGGACTATGGAGCACATTTCATATAGAAAATATTATTTGAAGATTTTTTTACGAAAGTTTCTAAGTCTAAGCTATTACTTACTAAAGCTTCCAAATTTTAAGTTGTAAACTTTTTGAATAAAAAATTTAAAACTCACTGTTACAGACATGACGGAGAATGGACAAATATTTGTTTATGAGATTTTTTTATGGGATCAGTAAGGGTTTCATCTATTGCCATGTATTTTTATATAAGAATTGAAAAGTAACTTTTTTGTGTGTAGTTTTTTATCGTGTGACAGACATGGCAGACAATTTGTGACGGACATGAGCTTTGAATGTTCTATTCAAAAATCGAAGAAAAACAAACTAAATGATAATAAATCTTTAAGATCAATCATTTATTGAAATTTAAACATATATACATGAATTATAATTTATAATAAACACGTGAATTTAAAAATGTAGGTACAATGTCAATATTCTGAACAATATTATCTGTAGTTTACATTATTTGTACTGTCTTTGAGTTGATGTAGGAATTAAGCATCTTATGAGATGCTGGCCGATTCAACTGTCTAATGGTGCTATTACACACAAATTAAATTCAGTTGCTATCATCAACTTTTCAGATGATAGTATTTTTTTTTTTACTGTAGATGGCGAAAAGATCAAAAACTGCAAGAAAATAAAAATAATTTTACGAAGTAATAATAATTTTTAAACCACAATTTCTAAAATAGTCATTAGTTATTTATTATTAATATTATATTATATAATCGATTATATCTAAATTAGTGGTATACAAATTGTAAACAAACTATATAATGTAAAAGTAACCCAGGTAGTACGTAATCGATTTGTAATAGATACGGTATCGATTACATGTAATCATGTATTCGGAACATGTTTCGATTTAGTTTCGATTTAGTTTCGATACTGTATCGATTACATTTAGAATAACGTGTTCGCCCTAGTAAGCGAATATGTGATCGATACCAAGTCGAAACTGTAATCGATACCAAATCGAAACATGTAAACGAAACTTAATCGAAACCTGTTTCGATACAAAATCGAAACTACTGGTGGCAATGTTATCGAAAGTTTAGAGTTATTTTTGTTTGTGTTAATTTAAAATATTTGTAATAATTTTTATTAATAAATTTATTTATTATAATAAAAAACATTTTACATATTTTTATTAAATCTAATTTAATTACAAAACTTCAAAAAAAAAATATAAATGTTAATGTTAATGTGAACCTGAAATGAGAAAAAATGCCATTAAAAGAAATAGTATTTAGAATTATAGTTATATATGTATATCAAAATGTGAACCCGAAATGAGAAAAAATATCATTAAAAGAAATATTTTATAGTAATATAGATGTATATATCAAATCAATAAATGCTGCAACTTCAAATTATAGGTTATGTTATATGATGAATATAAAATTAAAATAATTCTAGACAGAATACATATTTTTTTATATATACATAACATTAAAAATGTACTTACTGTTGAAATATATTATATTATATTCACAATATTTTAACTTTATATTTGTTTAATTTATTTATGTTACGCGCGACTATGTCTACGAAAGATATATGTGCAATTTTAAATGTCAAAACGGCATATTTTTTAATTAGAGTGAGATGACAATATACATTCGGTATGCCTCTTTTTCTCCAATTCGAAGCTATCGATTACAAAACGATTTCGATTACAAGGAAATGAACCAAAAAAAATGACGACCACAACAATAAATATATTTATAGAGCAATTGTTGTAGCTTGTATAATAAGAAAATGCACTAAGATTTGAAAAAAAAATGTGAATCGAAAATAAGTAAAGAAAACGTAAAATTTTGACATTAAAATCTTGAAAGTATGTATTTTATCATTTTATACCTAATATAATATAATTATTATTATGATTTTAATATGAAAATCAATTAATGTGATAATCGGTTTTAAACCGGTGGAATTTGCAGATGAAATCATCTGACATTTTTCTAGCAGTTAATTGGTAAACCAAATAATTTTTCAAAAAGTCAGTTGCTATCAGCAATTTTTATATCTATCTCGCGCATGCTATCCCTCTTTTTCTCATACAAAATATTTTTCATCAACTTTTCAGATTATGGTAACTGCAAAATTGATTATGGGAGCTGAATTTAATTTGTGTGTAATAGCACCAATGGTGATATTACACACAAATTAAATTCAGTTGCTTTCATCAACTTTTCAGATGATAGAATTTATTATTTTTGACTGTAGATGTCTAACGATCAAAATCTGCAAGAAAATAATAACAATTTTACGAGGTACTAATAATTTTTATTCTCTTCCATTTAATTATATCAGCTTTATTTGTATGTTTTTTCGATAATAATAGTATGTATTATTGTATTGTTTTTTAACCTATAGCCTAATGAACTTAACCTATTGCCTAATGAAACTTTTATTCAATTGGTATGATTCCAATTGGTCAAATTATTTTGATTTCATTAAAATTATTTTCAAATTATAATCACATTTGCTTTGATAAGTTTTGTTCAAAAATCAAATTTTGAGTAATTCTCTTATTTCGTTTAGTTGAACTTAATTGATTGTATGAGAAGGGCGTTTTTTATCATCAGGGTTTTTTTATTAAGAAATTTGATTTATCAATTAAAACAATAAAGATTTATTGTTTTAATTGAAGAAAATGTTTTTATTTTTTATAATACACAATTCTTTTTTATAATAAAATCTTTGTCAGAGAATAAAGTATTGTAATCGATTCGTGAATAATGAATTTTATTCTCTCGCAAATTAAAATTCTCGCTCGTGCCTCGCTCGAATTTTAAACTTTTGCTTGAGAATAAACTACTTCATTATTCACTCATTGATTAAACTACTATTAAACAACAATTTTTAAAAAAATCATTAGTTATTTAGTATCTTATATATTAATACGATAACGAAAAATTTTGTGGAGCCTATGGCTTTTTTATTCGCAGATGGATTCATTTCAAATCTTCACTGCTAACTGATATTAGTGTAACTGATGTTAGTGTAACTTTTCACACAATTCGGATCATAAATAAAAAAGTTATAGAAGACGAATTAAATTTATTTTTGAATTTAAGTAAACCCCCCCATACAATATGAAATGGAATTGCCCAAGCCTTATATTTTTTTTTTTTTTCACGAAAACGCAAAACTTTATTACTCTGTTATTTCAATTAATTGTTTTTAATTTTTCGCGTTTTTTTCGATTGATACTGCTGCTAATATGATAATGAATAGAAATGTCAATGCATGTGAAGTTTTTCTTATGCGTGAGATAGGTTTTGAGCTAGATCGTGTGAATCCTTTTGTTCGTTCTTTTAAATCAATGCATGAATTTTGTGAAAGACCTGAGAATGTTACTGCTGATGTGTCAATGGTTATAAATGTTAACAGAGAATGTGATATTCATCGTTTTAATGATGCTGTTCAAACTGATGTGGCTGCTATTTTTAAAAATGATGATGGTGAACCACCCTTTGAAAGAAATATGATTGTTTTTTCAAAAAATGCAAATGAAATTCGTTCTGTTTCTGCCCTTGATTCTTCTTTGGATGTTGTTGTTTCCAAATGGTGATACTGGGTGGCACGTTAATATTCCACATAATTTAGTTTCAACTTCACGTGCTAATGTGCCACGTACAAAAGTTACAATGTTGCAATATGCATCTTATCGCCTTGCTATACGTGATGGTTTTAATATTTTGCATCGTTCTCAAAAATTATTTCTTCAATGGATTGTTGATATGTATGTTCGTATCGAAAGTACATGGCTTCATTACATTCGTTCAAATCAATCTGCTCTTCGTGCTGATTTGTACAATAATTTAACAGACGGTGCTCTAAATCTCAATTCTGTTTGTATGAGAGATGGTAAATGTAGTAGAAATTTTCCAAAACCTTTTTCTGCAAATACTAAAGAATCTGTGAATGGTTATCCTTTGTATCGTCGACGTGATAATGGTATGAGTGTTGATGTACGTGGTGCATCTCTTGATAATAGATATGTTGTTCCATATAATCCTTATCTTCTTGCAAAATTCAATTGTTATATTAACGTGGAAATATGTACGACTGTTAAAAGTGTGAAATATGTTTACAAGTATGTATATAAAGGGCATGATTCTACCAATGTTGAATTGAGAGTGAATGGAGAGAATGCAGTGAATAATGATGATGCGATTGTGGGAAATGAAATTCAAGATTTTTTTAATGGACGGTATGTTGGTTCGACTGAAGCTGCTTGTCGCATATTTGAATTTCCAATGCATTTTCAATCTCATACAATTATTCGACTTGATTGTCATTTGCCTAATAGACAAAATGTTTATATCAGGAATGGTAATGTGGCTGGTGCAGTCGCAAATGTATCAAGAACAAAATTCTTAGCATTTTTCCATTTTAATTCCATTGATAATTTAGCTAATGAGTTTTTGTATACAGAATTACCATTACATTATGTTTGGCATGATCAAAGTAAATCATGGAAAAGAAGACAACGTGGGGCTGATAAAGTTGTTGCTCGATTATATATGGTTACTCCAAAAGATATAGAATTTTTTCATATGCGTTTACTTCTGTTGCATGCGCGTGATCCAAAATCTTTTACTGATCTACGTATGTATGAAGGTGTTGAGTACCCTACTTTTGTTGCAGCATGTGAAGCTCGAGGTTTTTGCCACAAATTATAATGAATGGCGTGAATGTTTACTTGAAGCTTCAGAAATTCAATCACCAAAACAGTTACGTCAATTATTTGCATTTATCTGTGGTTTGAATGTTCCTCCGAATGCTTTAGCTTTATGGATTGAATTTAGAAATAGTATGATTGAAGACTTTTTACGAAATTACGATGAAGATGTGTCAATTAATCGAGCCTTGATTGAAATTAATGAAATTCTTCTTACACATAATACTTCATGTGGTGATCTTGGTCTTCCGATTCCACAATATAACTTAAAGATGGCGATGTAGGTCATTTTGATATTGAAGAAGAAACTATAGTTTTTGATAGAATGTATGAAAATGCAAATAATGAGCAACGTAGTGTGATTGATATTGTTTTGCGTGAAGCTCAATTCCATGATACTGGAAGCAATGTTTTTTTCTTGACAGGTCATGCAGGTTGTGGTAAAACTTTTGTTCAAACGGCAATCATTCATAAATTTAATTCATTAAATCTTTCGTGTATTGTAACTGCCTTCAGTGGTATTGCATAAACTCTTTTGATTGGGGGGCGAACTTTGCATAATGTTTTCAAATTACCAATTCCATTATTAGAGAATTCAATGCCAAACAGTGTACATGGCACATATATTAATAATGCATCAATCATTATTATAGATGAAATTTCAATGTGTTCTATTCATGCTTTAAAATTAATTGATCGTTTGTTAAGAAATTTGACTCCAAACGAAGAAAATAAAAATAAACTGTTTGCAGGTAAAACTCTTTTACTGAGCGGTGATTTTCGCCAAATTCTTCCAGTTATACCGCATGGCTCACGTTCTATTTTAATTGAAAATTGCATTACATCTTGGCAAGAGTTTATTAACTTTAAAATTTTGAAATTAAATCAAAACATGAGAGCTCTTCCCCATGAAATTGAATTTGTAGAATTTCTTAGAAGACTCGGTAATGGTGATATGCAAAGTTTTCCACAGTTTGGTTCAGATATCATTGAAATTCCTCATAATTTGATTGGCAATCCAGACAATATTATTGAAGACATTTTTAGAAATATTTCTGATACAATTTTATCTGATGACATTTTGAGTTCCGTCATTTTAGCCCCCAAAAATAATGATTGCAATGAAATCAATTCTAAAATCTTGAGTATTATGCCAGGAGAGGTGAAAGCATATTTTAGATTTTATAAAGTTGTTTGTGATGACATTCGTGAGCAGAACAATTTTCCAATAGAATTTTTAAATAAATTGAGTGTAGGAGGTTTGCCACCTCATAAATTAGTTTTGAAAGTGAATTGCATTGTTCTCCTCATACGTAATTTAAATACAGGTCAAGCATTAGTAAATGGAACACGAATGCGTGTAAAAGTTATGCACCGAAATTCAATAGATTGTGAAGTTTTGACTGGTGTCATGCGAGGTGTACGCATTCTAATTTCACGCATTCATTTGACTTATTCTGGAACTCTTCTTCCATTTAAATTTCAAAGAACTCAATTCCCTATTATTCCTGCTTTTGCTATGACTATTTTTAAATCTCAAGGTCAGACATTCAACAGAGTTGCTATTTTACTTAAAGAACCTGTATTTACACATGGTCAAATGTATGTTGCTGCAAGTAGAGGGCGTGTGTTTGAATGTTTGAAATTTTATATTTACGATACATCTGACCAAGGTCATTTGTTCAACGATGATAGAGTTTTCACAAAAAATATCGTCTTTCTAGAAGTCATTGTTACGTGATTTCTTCTCACTTTTCTCAAAACCTTTTCCTCTCTAATGAGTATGAGTGTCTGTGCGTTTGTTTTTGCCGCATATTGAGGTGTTTTTTAATTTCATATTGAGGCTGAAGTTGCCATTCAGTTATATCATTTTTATCGTTTAACATATTTGAATATTTGTTTTTGATAATAATTGCTGTTTCAATTGTCTATTAATATATAAAATAAAATATAAAATTTTCATGTATGACCGAATTTCGGTCACGGGATTTCCTATATTTTTAAAACTAAAAATTGAAAATTATGCTTATACTACCCATACTACCACTTTTAAAATCATTGCTTCTACGTCAACAAAATGTCTACGCAAAAACTTTATTTGTAAGCGTAGCGAAGCACGCCGGGCCCTCCTAGTTAATATTATATTGTTACGTTTTTCCAACCTTACTTCGAATTAACCTAACGCACAATTCGATAAACGTAATTCCCAAATCTCTTCAGAGTTCGATCACTGATTAGTAAGTACAAACACCAGGTTTTATTAAGTATTCAACAACTTAATTGTTCCACAACAATAGGAAAACAATACAGCAAACAATATTCCTGACTAGAATATTCTTCCAACAGCTTCGAAACTGCTACGGTTGATTGTAGAAATTTCCAGTAATACAACGTTTAAAATAATACACAATTTATTTCTACTTAATAACACTTTAAACTTTATTCACAATAACTAATTTAAAAATCACTTTTATTATTTTAACTTTATTACCGCAGGTTTAAAATAAAACTAATTCTGTCTTGCAAGTTATCCCTCTTTATATACGATTTTGCGTTATCTAGAAAATTCGAGGTCACTTTTTAGAAACCTTTAGAAAATAGTAGAATATTCGATAAATTTACGTTATGCTGATTTGATTCATAAAATCATTCAATTTTATATTGACAATGACCTTAATTCTAAGAACAGGACAACAACAACAACATTATTCATTTCATTAATTTGTTGTAGTATTTTGTTGATTTGATTTTCCTGGAAGTGACCGTAATCGTTTAGATTTTTCTGTAATCGTCTAGATTTTTCTGTAATCGTAACAATACCCTCCACTTAAGCCTGTTCGTCCCGAACAGGATCTAGCTCTCCTTTATATAAAGTCAATCTTTCCAAATGTAATGTACGACTTTTGCCTTACCTCTATGGCCTTTCCTAATTCTATAAACCACGTCATTTAACTTGGTTATAATGATGTAAGGTCCTTCCCATGCAGCTTGCAATTTCGGTGATAACCCTCGTTTTCGCTGTGGGTTGTGGAGCCATACTAATTGTCCCTCTTCAAAACCTTTATTATTAGATCATATATCATATCGGGCTTTCATTTTATCACTGGTCAGTTGTATCTTCTGCCTAACAAGCTTGTGAATATCCTCAAGGTTCTCCCTGAGTCGGTTGACTTATTCTTGCGCAAACAATGATGTTGATGATACTGCTCCAAACTTGAGGTCACCAGGAAGTCTTAAATCACTTCCAAAAATAGTTTGAACTGGTGTTATGAACTGCTGATCTGTATGCCATCAAAAATAAAGGAATGTGTTGATCCCAGTTACGTTGGTTCTGACGGATCACTTTTGCTAGAAATTCCTCCAATGTAGCATTGAATCTCTCAACCATCCCATTTGACTGTGAAGCTGTCGTCCTGGTTTTGTTAATCCACCAGCATTTGGCAAATTTCCTGGAATACGGCTGACTCGAAGTTCCGTCCCTGATCGGTGTGGATCTTCATAGGAACTCCATAGCGGCTAATCCAATTATTTATCACAGCTTCAGCGATTGTGGTTGCTCCCTGGTTGGGAATCGCACTCACTTCCGGTCACTTACTGAAATAGTCCATGATCACAAGAACATATTTGTTCTGGCTATCAGTTGTTGGAAATGGTCCCGCTACATCCATTGCGATCCTTTCAAATGGAGCACCTACGTTGTATTGCTTCATTTTCCCATGACTTCTTCGTGCGGGTCCTTTTACCGCCGCACATTTATCGCATTTTTGACACCACTCTACAATTGATTGCCGAGTCCCTGACTAGTAAAACCGTTGTCGTATTTTTGCAAGAGTTTTGTTGATTCCAAGATGACCTCCACTCGTTCCTTCGTGATACTCCTTCAGTACTGCTGGTATTTTCCCTTTTGGTACCACTGAAGGGATTGCTTTATTTTGCCATCTGAGCTTTCCCATACTCTCTTTAAACATTCATTCTCTAACTGGAGACTGTCCCATTGCGCCTATTACGCCTTTAAAGTTGGAGTTTTATCAGCAATTTCTCCCCATAATGGTATGCAACCCTTTTCCTTAATCTCGATGATGGGTGCAAGATCCGGATCTTCTAACTGATCTCTTCTTATGGCTTCAGCAGTCCATTCATCATCAGGTAGCACTTGTAGTAATCGTACATCGATGACGTTCTCCTTGCTTTCTTGTCGACTGCAATGCTTACATTCAACCTGACAGGGTCGTCTCGATAATGCATCAGCGTTCCCATGTGCAGTACCCTTTCGATGCTCAACGTCCAAATCGTACGCCTGCAACCGTTCGATCCAACTTGTTCCTCTGGATTTTTGAACTGGAGTAGCCATCTTAACGCACAATGATCAGTTCTGAGATGAAATTTCTGACCATACGAGTATTTATGAAAATGTTTGACGCATTCCATAATAACAACTCCTTTCGAGTAACACAATAATTTCGCTCCGGCTTTGATAGCATTTTGGAGAAATAAGCTATCACCTTTTCCTGACCATCTATTTTCTGCGACAAAACTCCTCCTATACCTTCATTACTGGCATCAGTATCCAAAATAAACTGAACATTTGGTATAGGATGGGGCAGAATTGGAGCAGTACATAATCTCCTTCGGAGCTCCACAAATGCTTGTTCCTGAGGTTGATTCTATTCAAATGCCTTATCTTTTCTTGTTAACTCATGCAAATTGGCAACGTTGGCGAATCCTGGCACAGACCGTCTGTAATATGTGCACAATCCAAGGAAACTGCGTAGTTCATGTAGATTTTTCGGTCTTGGCCAGTTCATAACTGCTGCAATCTTGTCAGAATCGGTATGAATTCCCTTTGCCGTAACCTTATGTCCCAAGTACTTTACTTCCTCCTTGAAAAGTGAACACTTTTTGGGACTTAACTTTAAGGGACTTAACTTTCCAGTACCTCCACCAAGTTCCTCAAGTGGTCATCAATGTCTTTGCCGATGACGATGATGTCATCCAAATATACAAGGCATGTTTTCCAGTGCAAGCCTTTTAGTACCCGTTCCATTAGTCTCTCGAAAGTTGCGGGTGCGTTGCATAACCCAAATGGCATGACATTAAATTGCCATAGTCCATTCCCTACACTGAACGCTGTTTTCTCTCGATCTTCCTCCGCAACTTCCATTCTGCAGATCCAGTGTTTAAAACAATCTTGAACCCGATAAATGTATCTAGTGTATCATCAATCCTAGGCAATGGGTAGCTATCCTTTTTAGTGACTGTATTTAGTTTCCTGTAGTCAACACAAAATCTCAAGCTCCCGTCTTTCTTGCCAACTAACACCACAGGTGAGCTCCAGGGACTGTCTGAAGGCTCGATTACACCAGCTTCTTTCATATCCCTCACCATTTTATCAGCTTCCTCTCTTTTAGCCAATGGTAATCTCCTTGGTGCTTGACGTATCGGCTTTTCTGCTCCGGTATCAATACGATGTTTCACCATATTGGTTCTGCCATTTCCTTCTGGTGTACTGTAGAATAAAGTCTTGTGATGCTCCAGCAATTGGCATTGCTGCTTTCTTCTGCTCTTCTGAAAGCCCATCAGGGCATTTTTGCACAAGTTGTTCCATTTCTGCCTTTTGTTGTTTTGTGTTGACCGAGCTATTGATGTTTTTCTGCTCGCACTTTATTATTTTAGTTACCTATTCACATTGCCCTATGATTGATCCCTTCTCAATTGTTTTCTGCGTATCTGACAGATTTAAAACCCTAACTGGTATTTTGTAATCAGCATCCGATCTAACTAAGGTTTTCCCTATAACGACTTCTTTACAATTTTGATGTTCTTCTTTGTTGGCTTCCACAACCCACAACCTGGGTGACCCAGAACCTCCTTCCAATTTTCCCCAAATGATTGTTTCTGATTGGGGTGGCAGCTTTTCTCTGTGATCCAATATTATTCGGCGAACACAATTTGAATCTTCGCCATTAAATTGGAGTGGAAACTCAACATTTCCGTACGTGAGTACTCCTTTGCCAGCATCAATGACGAATCCATTTGGCCTCATGAAGTCCATTCCCAGGATGACTTCATCCACAATGTCAGCTATAACCACTTCATGTTGGAAGTGAGTATTTCCGATTTCAAAGTTGACCACTTTCTTTCCTTTAATACTTGCACTTTCGCCAGTAGCTGTCTGCATTCGGTATCTTCCTGTTGGTTTTAGTTTCCCTTTCACAACATCAGTGCGGACAATTGTATTTGTTGCTCCCGTATCTAACGTGATGACACAACTTTTTTCCATCAATATTAGCTGGACCTAGGCTGTCACCTCCCCTATTCAATCTTGAAACATGGATGAAGGTTATGGGGCAATCGGTTGTGGGAGCCTACGCCCCTTTAGGGTGGCTCGTTGTAGTTTAACTGATTAGGTGCTGCTCCATCGTCTTCTCTAGCTTGCTGCACCCGTTCTTCTACTGGACGTCTCTGCATAGGCGATGCTGATCTTGCTCGTTTCCTTCTCACATCTCTGCATTCTCTTGAAATATGACCCAGTTTGCCACATAGCCAGCATCGAATTCTGTCACTTCGTATATTCTCTCGTGGTCTTGACTTATAGTTGTTGTCATCAGCCAACTCCACCCGGTGTATTTTGATTGATGGTTTTATAATAGCTTGTGCAGTTTCGTTGGTCAAGGCAATAGCAATTGCTTCAGCGAATGTTGCTTATGGTGTATTTGCTTATGGTGACAACATTACTGCTTTCCTTGTTTCCGGATCACGGATACCATCTGTCAAAGCCTCGATCTTCATTTTCTCCATAAAATACGGTGGAGTATTCGAGTGTGCCAAATGAACAAGGCGTTCCACTGCCGAGGAATAGTCCTGTAAGCTTTCTCCACTCCGCTGCAAGCGACCTTTTAACTCGATCCTGTATAACTCCTTTTTATGGTCGCTGCCATATTTACGTTCCAACGCATTCATCACCTCAGCATAACTTTTCCGGTCATTTTCTGGCACCGCCTGTAATTCTTCAGCTTCTACACCCTTTAGCGCAACTATTAATGCAGCAAGACGATTTTCTGCGTTCCAAACATTCTGATCTGCTGCAGTTTCGAACTGGAACTTGAAGATGCCGAACGATGTTGTTCCATCGTATGATGGCGACTTTAGTTTTATATTTGCTACTTATTGTACCACATGTGAAGTCACTTTAGCCGTTTCAACATCTTGTAACCTCTTCTCAAAATCATAAACTTCAGTTAAAACTTTATGCTCCAAATCATGAATTTCACTTTGCATCTTTTCGACTTTACCATCGCATGCCGTTGACATTTTTAGAAGTTTCTCATCCATAATTTGTTTGACTTCATCGCGACTCATAGCAATGTTTGTGTGCATTGCTTCTAACTGTTGATTGATGTTGAGACTAATTTCTTCCTTAGTAGCAGCCATTTGTTGATTGATGTTACAACTAATAATACTTACTTACTTCCTTTATTTGGCTTATTTCGTTACGGTTTGTAGCCATGTTTGTATTTACATCATCCAGTTTTTGATTCATATTGGCATTTACGGCATCCAGTTGCTGATTCATTTCCTGTTTATTGGCAACCATATTAGCATTGATTTGATTGATAGCTGCTATTAATTAATTGAAATCGAAGTTTGCAGGTGGTAATTGAGTTGTTGTTTCCACAACAAAACTTTTCTCCTCTTCAGTTGCAATATTTGTTGTAACTACCCCAAACTGGTAACTTTCCACGTCCATGCCATTGGCTTCCATACCTTGTCGAAGCCGTAGCATTAATTCAGTCTTGTTTCCGCTTGTTGACAATCCACGTTGTTCTAGTTCCTTCTTTAACTCAGGAACTTTTAAATCACTTAAGAAAACCATTATAAACAGCTAACTAATCCGTCGATGTCACCAATGTTACGTTTTTTCCAACCTTACTTCGAATTGACCTAACTCACAATTCGATAAACGTAATTCCCAAATCTTTTTTTAAAAAAAGTGATTATGTTTTGTCTTATTCGCACACAGGCGTTTACATATCTTTTGTTTTGGTCTATTTTGTTTCATCTATTAAAAAAGACATGTGTACGCGATCCATTAACAAAGGATTTACAGTTGTAAATCCTTTGTTAATGGACTCATAGAGTCCGAAACTAGTCAGGAAATACAAATAAAATTAACGATAAAATTGAAGTTTTGCCTGTTTGTTTTTGTTTTAATTTCTTTTGGGAAGAAAAAATAATAATTAAAGGGTTTTTCTAAAAAAAAATTGTCGTTAAACAGTGAGTGAAAGTAATAGATGATTACGATTCGTTGGAAAAAAAGTTTTTATATTTAACAACTATAATTTCATTCATTAATAAATAATGGATCACTCACGTCACTCCGAAATTGATATTGAATATATTTACAAAAGTAGTTTGATTTATTTTATGCTGTTCGTTGGTAAAATCTAGATTGTTTGGTAGATCAAGTTGTAAATGCAATAAATTTACACAAAAACATTTACACTTCTGTCAAATTAGTAAACAAACAAGACGCCATTTACTTATTATTATTTTTTTAAAGTGAAATACATAGTTATTGTTTAAATAAATGTTTTGTTTAAATCGTACGTTTTAAATTAAAAATTCATAAAAAATTATTGAATTAAATCCTATAATTTACAAAAACGTTAAATGACAGTTCAGAAACACAACTACAAAACTAGATCAAATTTTTTCATATTCTTTTTATGAAAAAAAAATCACTTTTTCTGCTCTGGCAAAAAGAAAACGACATAAGTAATCATATCTCCAGGCTTCATCCTATTGACTTGCGAGCTAACGTGAGATTTCACAGAAGTGAGATATCACTAGCCAAGGTGATATCTTAGTGGTGCTGGCGGATGAACTCTATTCAGCCAACGGTAGCACTCTCAATCTTAGCTATGGAGTATTCCTTGATGCCACGTTATTGCTTACTCGAAGAATCGAGCCTTCATATAACTCTCTATAATATATGGGTTTTAATAATTGAGTAAGGAAGTGCGTCGCATGATCAAGGAATGTGCCACTAGCATTATTGGCAACCACATTTTAGTTTTCCTGCAAATTGTTAATATAAATTTGCTGTTTACCTTTTATTTTATTATTATTTTGTCTATCCTATCATGAAATATTGGCCTATGTTTTATATGTGATTTATTGGATCTATTGTTTGACTATCCCTTCTATACAAAATATAAAAAAAACAAATATGGGTCTCAACACCTTAGAACGCATGTTGTTGTGGGACCTTGGTCTTAAAAGATTTTTATGTGTTGTTTTGACACATTGTAATTTCTACTACACAACACATTTTATTAAAAAAAAAATCTAACATATCTCTGCAATGTGCGCTCTTTTGCGGCGTTTTAATATCATTCTTATCCCTTTATTTTGCAAAATTTGTAGTCTACCTCTAATGTAGAGTACAGCATTGTAGGACAATAATCAAAGTGTTGTAGACCCAAAACATTATATAATATTGTCGATGTTTTAACAGTTACGTAGCTTCTTATTAACCAATCATAGAAGATATTTCTATCCACCCCAAACAAATTATTTTTGATTGGTTAATCACAAAACACCGTCCACAGTTCGCATGTTCAAACCCAGCTTTATTAACTGGTTGGTTTGACATGGAATGAATGACTGTATTTATATATGAAATTTTAAATTTCAACGCGTTTTGTTCATTGTTTCATTTAAATGTCATATATCAAATGTTGGTGTTTACATCGGAAAAAATAATACTTATTTGCTACGTAGCAAAAACTCTCAATATATATTCATAGCCGATTAATTGACGCCATATGCCAAAAACAATTAACCATGCCATATGCAAAAAAATGGATTTTTCATTAAAATTTAAAAATTTTTTTTATATAGAGTTTTATATTTCAAGATGGCGTTAAATATTTTTTATATTGAGTTTTATATTTCCAACGTAGCGTTTCTGGTTCATGTAGCGCTACGGTTCACGATTTTTTTTGTGCTTAAAAAAACAAGCACAGAGTCGAGGGTTTTGTTGTAGCAAATCATGCTATCAAATATTTGTTATGTACTTTTTTGATAACTACATCGACCATAGTCGACCTAATAAGTATAGTATGTACTATGTGGCTATTTGATACTGGTCTAAACCCAATTAACTTTTTTATTTATTTGTCAAATTGTGGTTTTGTTGTTGTTTTATGAGACCATGGCTTTTTTCTTTTTCAAAAAAAAAAGGTTTTTTAATACACAAAACATTCATAAATAGGAATATTAAGAATAACTAGGGTAGCGAAATCCGAAATTCGACGTCCACGCCGTGCTGCCTGGGTAATGCTGACAGAATTAGGTTGGTGTATTGGAGACCAGCAGAGTAAAAACTGCTTAGTCAATGACGCTACATCACGGCGAATTGGCGCCTTAAAACCAATGTGACTCAAGCGTCTGTTCTCCATGTCAGGGGCGGCTTGGAGCGGGCGTCTGTCTTGAATCAAGCGGCTCGCTATATAAACGTGTAAAAAGGTTGTTTCTGGTGACCTTAATATGCAGAACGGACCCATTCACGACAATTTGGGTGGGCCTAAGGTTAACACCCTAACCCCGGAAAAAAACTCATATGTTAAATTTGGTTATCAGAAAAAAAATAACAGACCCGGACAAAAAAACACAATTTTACCTGGACGTGAAAAAGGACCAGACTACCGAATCGGAACGTGGAACGTGCGCAGCCTGAGCGCTCCTGATGCTCTTATAAGTCTGAAAACAGAGGCTGAGAGGTATAGGATGGATATTATTGCTCTACAAGAAATTAGACAGCCGATAATCGGAAAACAAGATTTAGATAGTCACTCTCTATATTGTAGTGGTCATCCTTCCCGAAGAGAATTTGGTACTGGCTTTCTTGTTGGTGCACGCATACAAGAAGTCGTGATGAAATTCATCCCGGTCAGTGAGAGGATCTGCTACCTACGTGTACGTGGTACATATAACAATATTTCTCTTATTGCCGTGCATGCACCTACTGAAGCTAAGACCGTCGACGAGAAGGATAATTTCTACATAGCACTGGAAGAGGTTATGAAACAAACACCAACACGCGACTTCATTATGGTTCTTGGTGACTTTAATGGACAGGTTGGAAGAGATATCTCTTATGGAAATGTGGTGGGTCCCAACAGCCTGCATTTGAATTCGAATGATAATGGTGAGAGAATGACTGAGTTTGCATTATCAAATAATTTGAGAATTGCCAGAACGTTCTTTCCGCATCGATCGATTCATAAACAGACTTGGGTCTCACCGAATGGAAACACTCGAAATCAAATTGATCACGTTCTAGTAACAGCAGGTTTCTTTTCGAGCGTTCGGGATGTGCGATCCTTTAGAGGTGCATACATCGGAAGTGATCACTTCCTTGCAACGATAAGGTTCCACTTCCCAAATCCAGGCATTCCAAAATTCAATCAACGGAAACGTTTTAACATCTCATCATTAAAGAATGCTGAAACAGAAGAGAGATATCAAATCCATATTGCCGAAACATTGGAGAAATCAGAAACCATTAATGGAGACGTCGATAAGTCATGGTATTTGCTCAAAGATGCTGTTTTAAGCGCTGCTGAGGGAATACTTGGACGACCACAGAACCACTCCCAGAAGCCATGGATGGATCAAGCATGCCTTGACGCTATTCAATACAAAAGAGATTGCTATCTGAAGTGTCTACAAGGACGCAACACCAGGTCCACGAAGGAAAACTATAAACTGGCAAGACAAGCCGTTACAAAGCTATGTAGACGAGCGAAGAGAGAATGGTGGAAGAGACAGTGTGAGGAGATTGAAAGCTTCAATAAGGAACATCAATCGCGTAACTTCTTTCAACAGTTTAAAACCTTAAAGAAGGGCCCTCAAACTAGATCAACTGCTATTCAAAATGAAGATGGGGAGCTACAAGTAGACCTTAAAAATATTTTAGATACTTGGGCCGCTTATTTTGAGAATCTTCTCAACTTAAGTGACCAGCAACAAGTCGGACGACGAGCAAAGCTTATTCGTGCGTCAAAGGTACATGTAGACGAACCCACCAAAGAGGAATTCGATGCGGCGCTGTCAAAACTAAAATGCAATAAAGCACCTGGTATCGACGATATAACATCCGAAATGATTGTACATGGTGGCGAAACTCTATCCTTAAGATTGTTTGAACTTGTTCAAATGATCTGGCGGACTGAAACCATGCCACAGGACTGGAACACAGCTATGCTGATACCAATCCATAAAAAAGGTAATCGCCTACAATGTGCAAACTACAGAGGAATCGCTCTCCTCTGCACAGCATATAAGATCTTTTCCTACATTTTGCTATCCAAAATCAATCCTTTTGCTGAACAACTGTTTGGAGAATATCAGTGTGGCTTCCGGCGGGGCCGAGGTACCACCGATGCACTTTTCTCGATAAGGATGATTTTGGAAAAGTGTCGAGAGTTCAACATACCTGTGCACCAACTTTTCATTGATTTCAGGCAGGCCTACGACTCTCTCGAACGAGAGACTCTATGGTCTGCTCTGGTGTCGATGGGAATTCCTGGTAAACTGGTATCACTATGCAAAATGACAGTACAGAACTCTCAATGCTGTGTACGAGTAGAGAACGAAATATCAAAGTTTTTTTAAAGTCGACTCCGGTTTAAGACAAGGTGATGCTATCTCTCCTATACTTTTTAATCTAGCCTTGGAATATGTGTGCCGTCAAAAGAAACTACCGACTAATAACAATATCTTGTCAATAAACTCAGTACAGATGATTGCTTACGCTGATGATGTTGTCATCCTCGGCCGAAGTGAAGCTGTTATGAGTGAGACTTTCAAGTCGCTTGAGAGTGGTGCTAGGAAAATTGGTCTGCAAATTAACTACAATAAAACCAAACATATGAATGTTTCAAGAGAGGCTGAGAAGAAAGATTTGATGTGCGGCGATGAACGAATTGAGGGAGTTGAATCTTTTAAATATTTGGGATCAATGCTTGACTCAAACAACAGCATACTTACAGATATTAAAGCTCGAATCGCTGCAGGTAATCGAACTTTCTACTCAATTAAACCTCTCCTTGGATCACCGTATGTATCAACTAACACCAAGCTCAAGTTATACAAGACATTGATTAGACCGGTTGTGATGTATGGGTCACAAAATGACGAATCGCATTTATCTGTATTTGAGCGTAAGATCCTACGCTACATATTTGGTCCACTTAAGACAGACGATGGGGAGTATAGAACCCGGTATAACTTTGAGATCAGAGACCTTCTTGTGGGTCCTGATATAATAGGTTGTATCCGTTCTAATAGGATTGCTTGGTTTGGGCATGTTCTACGAGTCGATTCACAGTCTGGAATGATTAGAAAAATGTACGTTAGTACCCCAGGGAGTGGTAGACCGCGAGGTAGACCACGACTACAATGGGAGACTGACGTAATAAACGACCTTAAAAAAATCGGCTGCCATGGTAATTATGTCGCTGTTGCGAATGACCGTGGTGAATATTCAAAGCTGATTAACCTGGCAACGCTCCTACATGGAGCATGAACGCCTTTAAAAAAAAAAAAAAAAAAAAATAAGAATAACTAACGATAAAAATAAATAAAGTATTTGATTTTTAATTCAATAATTCTCTAAAATATCTAATTTTATCTGGCATTTTATCTGTCAAAATATTTTAAGAAAAATGCTCAATAACATATACTACGTTTCCATGACAGAGTTAACTCGAATTAAGAGTTTCGTTCTGTTAAAAACATGGCGGCGCTAATCCGTATCGTTTCCATGATAATATAAAAATTCTTGGAGTTAGCAAAAATTGTGTATTAAAATACATTAAGTGATGCCATTAAGTGAAAAATACAAAAAGTGATTTGGTTACGACGGAAAAATTGGACATTTTACTAATGTTTTTTATTATTAATTTACTAGTTTTTTTCTTGAATAATTTCAATTAAAATTTTATTTTCCTCTTCACTCCACAACACTCGCGACGCCATTTTTACTTTTTTGTTTTGTGTTAATCTTCTCTAATCGCGCTACTTTCATTGAGTTAAGGTGAGTTAAGAAATTTAACGAAAACTCCGTTTTCATGACGAGATAATCCGAGATAATCCCGGTTAACTCGGTCATGGAAACATAGTAATAATGTCGAATTCTTTTTGTCTAGAGCGAAAAAGCGATTTTATTTTCATAAAAAGAACATGAAAATATATGATCCAGTTTTGTAGTTGTGTCATTGAATATTTTTGTAATTGTATTGAATTAATTAGTTTGTTATTAATTTTTAATTTAAAACTGGATTTAATTAAACAATACTTTTATTCAAAAAGTAACTATTTCACTATACAAAAATATAATAAGTAAATGGTGTTTTGTTTGTTTACTAATTTTGACAGATTTTTTAAATGTATTTGTATTCTTTATTGTATTTTATGCTTGCTCTAGCTTAAAATCTAGATTCAAAAAAATATTTTTGGGGCAAAAAAAAATCACTTTTTTTGGCCAAATAAATACGTAATGTCAAAATAATGATCTCAGAACAAAAAGGGGCGTGTCAGCAATTTTTTTGGCAAAAAGAATTCGACATAAAGCAGGCTACCGACCTTCAGTCAATTTGTCAATCAATTCGAAAATAAACGAAATAAAATTCAGTGTAAAAATCTCCTAAATTTTATTTCGTTTATTTTCGTTTTCAATTGATTGACAAATTGATTGAAGGTCTGTAGCCTGCTTAATGTCAGTGCATGCCCAATGCATGAGTTTTTTTACTCATGAGATTTGAGCAACTTTTTATTATTATTTTTTAATAGTCGCACAATGCTTTAAAATGTAGCTAGGTTCATTAATATATCAATATATTAATAATGAGGAAAAAGAAGAAATCTTACTTTTTTATTGAGAAAAATATATTTCAAAAATAAATTTTTTTTTCTCAATATAAATTTTCATACAAACTTGGATCTCCTGAGTAAAAGTATTTTCATTGTGCATGCACTGTTACACTCTTATTTAAACTGTCACGAAAAAACTGTCGTTTAAAACGATAGTGTGGATGTTTCTTGCGATTTGTCTTTTGGTTGCCATTTTACTCTAGTACAAATTTGCAATAATTTTTAGTCCATTATTAATTTTCTATCGAGAAGTAATTTTCTTTGTTCATTAAAAGTTTACGTTTATTTTTTCTTAATGTCATTAAAATTATTAAGTATACAATAAATGAACGAAAAAGGTTAGTCAATCCAATATATTCAATATAATATATGTATTTTATTATAATTTAGTTAGGTCATAATATGGCTAATTTTCAATTATGATATAAACAAAATGACGAAACAATATTTTCTTATAATATTCTAATATCAAACGATACCTGAATCTTTTCAATATAAGAAAAATTATGTGATTTAGTATTTGAAAAAGTAGATTGCTGTAAATTTATCTTTAAAAAAATATATTTATAATTTAAGATTTTTTCCCTAAAATTAAACTCCATTTTGTAGAATGTGTGTTATTTTGTATGTACGATTTAACTTTTCTTATTTAATAAATATTTAATATACAACTTGAATGGTATTGTTTGTGTCGTAACTCAGTAAAAAAATTAGTTTTTTAAAGTTTTTGATATGATTATGATAATATAGTAATAGGCAATAATTATTTTTTACTAAAAGTCATCACCGTTGATTAGTAAATACACATGTTTAATAGCTATTATAATCAATATTTTCAGAGACTGCAATATTTATAGGCATATATTCAAACCAAAAATATTCTTATTAATTAAAATAGCAGTATAGCACCAAAATTAAAAAAATGGGTCA
Organism: Diogma glabrata; assembly: GCA_963693315.1. Lineage (NCBI taxonomy): Eukaryota > Metazoa > Arthropoda > Insecta > Diptera > Cylindrotomidae > Diogma > Diogma glabrata. Next base: position 146,458,595 of record OY856188.1, on the reverse strand, counting down.
TTAACCCTTTAAAACATTGGACCCTTACATACATATGGAACTTCCTTGTTTATAAATCGAACCTAAATAATATTTAGTGCAATAGATTAATATTTAATAGTGTTTTTTTTTTTAACTACCGAGCAAATTTGGACACCGATTAACGAAATTTGTAGTCTTTCTATTGCACTGCAATACAAATTTCGATGAGTCGGTGTCTGAACTTTTTCGGTACAGCCGAAAAGAATTTACTATAATAGTGAATTCTTTTCTCCTTGTTCGGTAGAAGTTCCAACACCGAATTATCGAAATTTGTATTCTTTTGTAAAAAGTGCAATACAAAAAATACAAATTTCGGTAATTCGGAGTCTGAACTTACCGTCGGAACGTACCGAACAAGTAGAAAAGAATTCAATATAAGTTCATACAATTATGCGTCTTTCTGTATGTATTCAGTTATATAAATATTGCATTTTTTATATCCAGATTTATATTACATAGGCAAGTTCAAATCCACATTGAACCACGAAGCTAGAATTATTAAGTTATAAATATAGTTAATATATTAAAGTCAAACTTCTATGTTTCTTTAATTTTAGTTTTGGAGTGCAAAATCAAGTAAAAATCTCTTCCTCAAATATCCATTAACTCCATAGTAAAACAAGTAAAAATTGCGGAGGGCATGTTTAAAGTAAAAATACAAAAGCGCCAAGGTCCAAGTATTGTCTATGGCCGAATCATTTTCCAAGCAATTGCTCTCTGCAAAGACGGAGGGGCATTCTAATATTAATTTTCATTACACTAAAGCTAATCGTTCTCTATCCCAACAAAAAGAAGACAAATTAAATAAAAGGAGAAAATATAAAAGCAAAAGAAAATTAACAAAAACTACATTAGAAACAGGTAAGCAATCTTTTTTGAGCTATATGTATCAAATAATTTATTTTATATTTCTTTTACAGAGAATTGTGAAGAATCGGAAGATTCGTATCCTATACAAAAACGTTTTAGAAAACGGTCGTGTTCTTCAGAATCGGATTGTATTGCATATAGAACAAGAGCCAGATCTTGTTAGTAAAATTGTTTTATTATAATCAAATTTGATTTGATAAATTTGCCATTGTCTGTTCCTAATCTTCTGTTTTTTATGCAGGTGGCAGTAATAACTCTACACTCGAGCAATCACAAAGTGTGGCAACCAATTTATCCCTAAACCAAGATCATATTAAGACTAAAGTAAGTTGTAAAACCGAATCAAATTGCGTAGCATTACGAACAAGATCAAAAGAAAATAATACAAATTGCGGTAGTAGCGGAGCACTCAATTCAAAGATTAATCATATTAGTAAAGTAGACCAGAAACCTTTGTGGAATATTAAACTTTCTAAAGATAAAATAAAACGAACAAAACTTTATTCAAATCAAATTCAAGACTCTGAAGAAGACGAGGTAATTATAACTTTTATCGTTTCGGAAGATTTCAATCAAATTTTTTTTTTAATAAGTTGTGTTATAGGAAAATATGTGTCACAACAACACATAGATACAACATGCGTTCTGAGGTGTTGTTAATCGCTTCTTTTTTTTTAATTTTTTGTGGATTGAACGCCCTCGATACTATTGATTCGGGTAAAGCATTCCATTTGTACGATGTGCGGAAAAAGAAATTCCACTGCAATTGAATCCGATTTTTACGGAGCACTGTTGGTGACGATATTGATAAAATGTCTTTAAATTTACATAAATCTTGCTCACACGGTTTATTATATTTATTAAGGCTTTGTTTTATTTATTATGGCTTTGAGTACCACATGAAAAAACTTTGTCAAACTAATTAACTCCCACCTAGTAGGACAAATTAACTGCTTTGCTTCTTAAAGGACGATCCCTGAATTATATTAATTTGATTTTGTAAAAGACGCCAATTTCACAAAAGTTTCGAAAAGTTTCAAAAGTTTTCGTAATTTCTACATTTATATGTGAGACACAGTTCACCTTGTATTTTACCTAAAGACAAAGTAGTTTGTCCAAGGCCATAATCGGTCGATTTTGATAAATGCGTTTGTGATATATTCTTCTATTCTCTATATTCTGTAATAAGAATATTGACATTATATTGTTGTGTTACGTTTCTATTGGAGACACATAGATTCTAAAGTGAAATAAATTTACATGGATGAGCCTTGCCCCAGATTTGGCAGTGATCAACTTCTGGCCAGATCGGTCAGTTTTGTATTGTCATTCTGCAAACTTATACCGACAAAACTTTGATTCCTCTTGGTAACATTGCAGTTTTTTTATGTTGCAATCGAGAATCCTATGGCTGTTGAAAATCAAAAAATTTTGATACCATGATTTGTGACTCATTAGAAATTTTGAAAATTATTTTTACAGAGAAAGTTGTGTTTTTCTGGTTACGAGATTTTAGCGTTAAATTAATATATTTTTGTTAATAAAATGTGTTGCGTATAAAACCTTTCAAGACCAAGGTGAGAAGCTTTTACGACCAAGGTCCCACAGGTCACAACAACATGCATTCTAAGGTATTGATGGACGTCAATATTTTTTTGGATTTTTTAAAATAATTTTTGTTAAATAATGGATAGCTAAACAATAAATCATATCACATATAAAATATAACAGGCCAATATTTCATGATAGGGTGAAAAAAATATAAATAAAATAAGAGATAATAAAAACAAAAGCAAATTTGCAGGAAAAAAATTGAATGGGATTACCAATAATCCAGCTAGTGGCATATTTCTTGATCATGTGACACACTGTATTTCTCAATGATTGAAGCCCAGATATAAAATCATATGAAAGCTAGTTTCTTCGAGCAAGGACCAGCGTCATCAAGGAATATTTCACAGCTAAGATTGAGATTGCTACCTTAGACGAGAGAATGAAGTAAGTGGGGTTGTCACATGCGTAGATCAAAAATAAAAGAAATAAAAGTTTTCTGCCTTCATTACATTTAAAAAACTTCAAGCAAATTCCGTATCATCCATAATTTTAAGTATTGGTCAGTGGTTGAGTTAGTCAGAACTGGATCGAATAGTTTTGAACAGTACCTACTATCTCATCCTAGTAGTCTTTGATATCCGTTGTTGTGGTTGCATCCGATTCACCATTCGTTCGCCGAAGTCTTTTCGCAACGAAAAACAGCGCCCGCTTTTGGGTTGTCTATAATGTTATTTCTTCTAGGCTGGCATGATTCTTTGAGCATTTAAATAAATACGTGATTCTGTTGTTTATTCTACTTAAATAATTATTTAGCATTCGGCATCTTCACCATTCTTATTAAGAAGAGTTGTTCTTGTTGGTCTAATTCATTATTTTCTGAAAGGTCAATTCTGCCATTTCTGTACTATATCGACTACCACTTTTCTGTGTTACTCTTTTGGGTGTCTCTTGTACGTTCCCTGGGTTAGATCTGTTGGTTGTATCAGACTTTCTATATTAGAACTATGGGTGCTTTCCAAACGACGACTTATTTGTGGAACGTAACTTATTCTAAACTTATTCGAATAAGTATGCTGGCGAGGTGACTTATTTTGTATCTCTTTTTACATAAAAATCTAATCTGATATGTCAAATATACTTTTTATTTTATTTAGTTATAAAGTTATAGTTATAAGTTTAGTTATAAAGTTTATTTTATTTAGTTATATTTTATTTAGTTTATACTTGTGGGGTACCCCAGGGATCTGTTCTTGGACCATTACTGTTTGCCCTGTTTATAAACGATATATCCTCTTGCTTGAAAGTCTCTAAGTTCCACTTGTATGCGGATGATCTACAACTATATGTGAGTGATGAGTTTGCTAATAGAGTGGTATGTGTTAATGAACTAAACCAGGATCTTGACAGAATCGCTAGTTGGTCTGTGGAAAATGAATTACTATTGAATGCTAAAAAGTCACAGTCTATTCTCATTTTTAGGAGAAAGTTGTCTACCTCTGATTTCCCATCTGTGAAACTAAATAATGAACCCATAGCGTATTCTGACACTGTTCGTGATCTAGGACTTATTATTGACCCTTTGTCATGGAATGATCATGTGAATAACTTATGTAGTAAGGTGTATATTACTCTTCGTTCCCTGTGGAACGTTACATCTTTTGTAAGTGTTGGACTGAGGCGTAAATTGTTCATGTCTTACCTTCTTCCGCATTTCCTTTATTGTGACATTGTATGGTATGGTATGCAGGAACAATTTATGCACAAAGTAAAAATGGCCTTTAATGCATGTGTCCGTTACATATATTCGCTGCGAAAATTTGATCATATATTGCTGTTTGCAAACAGGTTGCTTGGCTGTAGTATAGGAAAGTATTTCGAGTGAAGGTGCTTGTATGTCCATAGGATTCTGTTAACCGGGTGTCCACCGTATCTTTCTGACAAGCTTGAGCTGGTGAGCTCTCGAAGGGTGCGTCATCTGAGACTACCTAATAACAGGTTTAAAATTTTTAGCTCTTCTTTTTTCGTTTTGGGGCTACGAATATATGAGTTGCCATTAAATGTGAGAGATAGTACCTCTATGAGTAGTTTTGTCGCGTCCTATAAGCGACATTTTGGTTTTTCAGACCGAGTATGGTGATTGTTCACATGGTCATAATTGTTAACTAGCTGTTGGCAAACTAGACTAAAGAAATTAAAAATTTAATTAATTTTAATGTAAATATGGATGGAACTTACAGTTGTCTGAATTTTATCTAAATGTTTTTTCTCTATTTTTCTTAGTTTTCGAGCTTTTATTTGTATTTTTATTTTTGCTTTTTTTTTAATTTTGTTACCTGATAGGTGTATTGTATTGTATTATATATAGTTGTTTTTTTTAATCGTTATTTTTAGTTTTAATTTTATTTTTATTTTGTTGAATGTAAGGTTTTCTTGTCTAGTCTGCATATTATGTATTATAAGCTGTTGCAGCTTAATTACAGATAAATAAATAATAATAATAATAATAGTCAATATCTGTCACTAATTTGAACAAACGTTTTTATAAATCAAATTTAAACTAACATAATTATAGACATTATTGTCTTGAATGATATTTTTGACATTTTCAATATGGCGGCAAATAAGTAGTAATAAGTATCAAATAAGTTGTCGTTTGGAAAGCACCCTATGTCATATTTGAAAAAATTGATCTATCTCGCTTATAATTTGTGAACCAGTTCTTTGCCTGGTGTCATTACTACGACAGCAAGGAAATCTTTGTACGGGTTCATGGTTTTTTTATTATTCAAAATTAGGCATGTTTAGTGTTAATATATATTGTTACGTTTTTTTCAACCTTCCTTCCTAACTCACAATTCGATAAACGTAATTCCCAATCTCTTCTGAATTCGATCACTGATTAGTAAGCACAAACACCAGGTTTTATTAAGTATTCAACAACTTAATTGTTCCACAACAATAGGAAAACAACACAGCAAACAATATTCCTAACTAGAATATTCTTCCAACAGCTTCGAAACTCCAACGGTTTATTGTAGAAATTTCCAATTCACAACGTTCAAAATAATACACAAAATATTTCTTCTCAATAACACTTAAAACTTTATTCACAAAAACTAATTTAAAAATCACTTTTATAATTTTAACTTCACTATCGCAGGTTTAAAATAAAACTAATTCTTAATCTACAACAGACAATTTCTTATATACTGTTTTGCTTAATTTCTAGAAAATTCTAGGTCACTTTTTAGAAACTTTTTAGAATATTCGATTATTTTACGTTACGTTCATTTAATTCATAAAATCATTTATTTATGTTGACCTTAATTCTAAGAATATGTACAACAACAACAACACTATTCATCATTTCATTCATTTGTCGTTGCGTTTTGTTGTGAGTTGATTTTCTTGGAAGTGACCGTTATCGCCTAGATTTTTCTGTACTCGTAACAATATATATAAATACGTAAGCACTATTTTTGTGGTAGTAGAAGTGCCGAGAAATATTTTTTTTTAATTTTGACGAAATTTGAGAAAAAAGGAAAAATGTCATAGGAGTATTTGTTGAGTTTTTTGTTCGGTTATTTTGGTTTTTGTTTTTTCAAGTTATTTGTTTCACAATTCAAAATCAATTAATCAAAATCTTTGTACGGGTTCATGGTTTTTTTATTATTCAAAATTAGGCATGTTTAGTGTTAATATATATTGTTACGTTTTTTTCAACCTTCCTTCCTAACTCACAATTCGATAAACGTAATTCCCAATCTCTTCTGAATTCGATCACTGATTAGTAAGCACAAACACCAGGTTTTATTAAGTATTCAACAACTTAATTGTTCCACAACAATAGGAAAACAACACAGCAAACAATATTCCTAACTAGAATATTCTTCCAACAGCTTCGAAACTCCAACGGTTTATTGTAGAAATTTCCAATTCACAACGTTCAAAATAATACACAAAATATTTCTTCTCAATAACACTTAAAACTTTATTCACAAAAACTAATTTAAAAATCACTTTTATAATTTTAACTTCACTATCGCAGGTTTAAAATAAAACTAATTCTTAATCTACAACAGACAATTTCTTATATACTGTTTTGCTTAATTTCTAGAAAATTCTAGGTCACTTTTTAGAAACTTTTTAGAATATTCGATTATTTTACGTTACGTTCATTTAATTCATAAAATCATTTATTTATGTTGACCTTAATTCTAAGAATATGTACAACAACAACAACACTATTCATTTCATTCATTTGTCGTTGCGTTTTGTTGTGAGTTGATTTTCTTGGAAGTGACCGTTATCGTCTAGATTTTTCTGTACTCGTAACAATATATATAAATACGTAAGCACTATTTTTGTGGTAGTAGAAGTGCCGAGAAATATTTTTTTTTAATTTTGACGAAATTTGAGAAAAAAGGAAAAATGTCATAGGAGTATTTGTTGAGTTTTTTGTTCGGTTATTTTGGTTTTTGTTTTTTCAAGTTATTTGTTTCACAATTCAAAATCAATTAATCAAACTCTGCTATAATGTGTTTGTTGTATCTTTTTGTTCGGAGGTCTATTAACAATTTCCATTTACAATGGCCGAATTTCGGAGAATACGTCGATCCAGATACGGACGAACCTCAAGCAGGATCTTCCAAAAGGGCTAAATTAATTTAATTTTTTGATGTTGAATATTACTCAATTTCCTAACAAATAAACTTTTTAACTTTTGTTGTACTTATCATTTTTACTTCATTATGCGTAGTTTAGATTAAACATCATCGTTCACACTTCTCATTTTCTTTTTTAACATCCCATCATAAAAGTACAGGGCTTCGAAAGTATATTCAGGGTCAAAATTCATTTAGAACGAAAGAATTGCAAAAAGTTGCTTAGTTCGAAAAAATGATAAACTTTGAAAGGCTTAATCTCGGAAACTATTTGGGCTACAGAGACAGTTCTCCTATCATATTGTAGCAAATTAAGTCTACTTTAACGTCCTAAGAAAAGCTAAAGAAAAAAGTAGTCCTTTAGGGTTATTATCAAAATTTAAAAAAAAAAAAAAAACGATTTTTTCGCGTTTTTTTCGATTTTTAACGAAGTTGCGTTCGGCACTCGAGGTCACAAACTTGGATTATTCATTAGGCCAACATTATAAACAAGTCTGGAAAAAATCAGAACTACCGGATTTGACGCATACTGTGGTGTATAAAGTTACTGGACTAAAACTTTGAAAGGCTTAATCTCGGAAACTGTTGGGTCTACAGAGACAGTTTTATATTGTAGTTTTATATTGTAGCAAATTTAGTCTACTTTAAAAACGCCCTAAGAAAGGTTAAAGAAAAAACTAGTCCTTTAGGGTTATAATCGCCAAAATTTGAAAAAAAAACCGATTTTTTCGCGGTTTTTTCGATTTTTAACGAAGTTGCGTTCGGCACTCGAGGTCACAAACTTGGATTATTCATTAGGCCAACATTTATGATGTCAGTCAGCAAAAAATCAGAACTACCGGATTTGACGCATACTGCTATGTATAAAGTTACTGGACTAATATAGCTCTCAGGGAAAACCCAAAAAGGCAAGGCATTCCAGAGGTAAGAGACTGTTGAAAACAATCACGTTGAAAGGTGACAGTTCTACACTTTTCTATTCGAACCGTAAATGGATGGGTCACAACAGTTACTCTGGTGTAACGCGTTGGTTCAGGTAAAATTGATTTTATCTCTGCGGAAGTTCGTTCATCCATAATGTATTTGTAGGAAATTGTCAGATCAGCTACATTTCGTCTATGCTGCAATAAATCAAGCTCATTAGTCAATGAAACAGTTAAAAATTTCGTAACTTTTTCCTCATGATTATTAAAGAATTGAGCTACCTACATTTTAAAGCATTGTATTTCTATTAAAAAATAATAATAAAAAGTTGCTCAAATCTCACGAGGAAAAACCTCATACATTGTGCATGCATACATTGTTATCATACATTGTTACATCATACATTGTAACAATTATTAACTTCCCGATATGGGAAGTTATTGGGTCGATTTTCGAAATCAGAATTTTTATGATATCTTTACGTTTCATGACCTCCTGAAGCTGTTTAGGCTATTTTTAGCTGGCAGTCTGTATGTGTGTGTGTGTATCGCTGTGTGGAGAATTTTTGTCCAACGCTTTCTCAACAACGGATGGGTCGCAATCGATGTATCTTGTCGTAACTTAGAGCCCAGTCCTTTTTTAGCGAAATTAAATCATTTGTTTTTAGTGGTTTCCAAAAACTGAAAATCATCTCTTGCAAATATCATGAGATTAAATAATGCTATCAAGGTCATGAAGCTTCCATATTGTTTGTCATCATGTCAGACATTTATAATGAGGTTTGTATAAACCATGGTGTCCACCAGGTATGGAATTCTGGAAAGTCATGGAAGGTCAGGGAATTTTATTTTGGTCAGGGAAAGTCATGGAATTTTTGTTATTTTGTGGAAAAATTTTATTTTAACAAAAACTTTTTTATAAAATTAAAAATTATATTGCATGCATTCTTAATATTTTACTTATGTCTCCTTTATACGTATTTAAAATATTTTTGCAAGCGACATAGTTGTATTATCTATCTAATGTTATATTTTGAATTTCAGTTCTTAAACAATTTTAGATACTGTAAAATTTTACGTAAACGTTCAAATAATATTTTTTTCGTCAATGTACAAAAAACCCCTTTGCCGTCAGCGTGTGATCTCAACAATTACTAAACAGGCACTAACTAACTGATAAGACACAGGGACGCATATATGACTTATAAATATTAAGTTATTAATGTGGAGTGAAGTAGTTGTTAACTTTTATGGAGGAGGCCGGGTTTTCTAGACATGCTCTTTATTATTGTTATTAAATGATCGTTTCATAGTAAGTCATCTGCAATGGTGACTCCCAATAAACGAATGGTTTCGCATTAACGTATTTAATCTCCACACATATTGATTGAAATAACATTGGGAAACTCAGTTTTCAAACTAGAAAAAAAAGCTGTGTTTTTGGAATTATAGTTGATCAAATTTTGATTACCCTAATCGGAATTTTAAACTACTAGTTTACTTTTAGTGCTGCATCTTTGCGGGACGATGTATTTTATCATTTGAAGATTGGGTGACCAATGATTTGTGCAGTTTTACCATCTGCTAAACTATTTATCGGGTTACTGTGGATTAACAACAGTTTGTTTATATAAATTAAAAATAGAGTTGGGACAAAATTAGGGCTAGAGTGTACCAGCTTTAATTAATTTAGACTAAAAAACGCCATCTTAGTAAATATTACAGATTTCGCAATATTCTACAAATACTTTATGGATGAACATTTTTCTGAGAAGATCAAATAAATCTTACCCAAGCTTGCTACATTGTTTCGGCCCACCATAACAAATTGCTCTGGCCGCCGCCTTCACTGTTCACAAAGCTTAATGTAGTACAGTGACATTTTAGCGTGATTCTTCAACAGAATTAACTTTTTTCTTTTTAATAGAGTTTTGCTTTTACGTGATTTAAATGCCAAGCTTTTTAACTTCAAATGAACCCCTCAAAAAAATTTTCAAATTCTTAATCCACTAACCTTGGGTAAAGAAAAAAAATCAACGCACTAACGTAGGGGTAGGGTACACCATCTTTTTAAAGTATGCAGTTCCAACAACGGTATCGACTGATATTGGGCTTCTTCTAGCACGAAAAAAAAATACTATAGATTTATAAAATCTGTAGAAAATTTTAGTTAAAGTGAGTGCAAGTTCTTTTAAAAATTTGTTCGAAATAATAGGTTGAATGTTGTACAGGTTTGTTGATGTTTAACCCGCCTTTTAAAAGTTTTTTGTCAATTTTGGGTTTGATTTTTGAAATGAAATTCTTTCATATAAACTCATGAAGACTGAATTTGGGGTATTTCTTAAGGAGTTTTCAGAATGGTGGTGTTTGAAGCTAAGCGTTTCGAATCGAACAATCGCATTCAATGATAGGAAGGTCAAAAAATTTAGTATACAAGTAGTAGTAAAAAGTAGTCCAAATAGAATAAGAATTTATGGCATTTTAAACACTTTTCAAATTACTCGAAACCCATACTCGAAACCCAGGTAAGAATGAGCTAAAGGACCAAACTTGCGCCAAGCCCGCGCTACAGCTTTTATGGTTCGGACCAGGTTTAACATTTTCAAACGACCCAAGTTTGGACTGATGTCTTGAAGCCCAGACTGGCAAATTTGACTTGGACCAGGTCTACCAAACCAATGTTTTCCCCAGAACTCCTTAAAATGTGTGGAAAGAGGTTGTGAGACATCCAACCTCTTTCCACACTTTTATGTTTATATTTATTATTATGAATGTTACTCTTTAGTGACATTCTTAAAAATAAATATAAACATAATATATCTTTCACATGTTTACAATGCATTAGACAGGTGAATAACGCAGAATATAATAATCTAAATCTTGGTTCAGTTTATGCATTTATAACTGGCACACACCGAAGTTGACTAACCAAGGTTTGGCTCGCTTACACGAGCCCGAGTTTGGTTCGTTGTAGGGTTGCACCGATTAATCGGTAATTGGCCATATCGGCCATATTGCCGATTAATCGGTATCGGTTTTTTGTCCGATTAATGGGTCGATTATCAACACATGCGTTTAGATTGTATATTGCGTTTTAAAGACAACAAATTCCAAATTCTAGAACACCATAGTCAGCCATAGTTGAAAACCTTTTTAAAAATGTTAAGATTGAGGGCTGTTTAAAAAAACAATCAAATCTGTTTATGTATTTCTGCATTTTTTGATACCTTGAACGTTTTAACTTTTGAAAAAGTTAATTTAAAATAAAGCTTTTTAAATAAAGTACTTCAGTCACTGCCATTGAAATATGGTTTTTTTTTTTTAATTTTACCAAACTTCTTGACTAGTTGTAAATTTGTTCGAATTGTTTTATATATCAAGTTCGAAACAAATAGAGGCCCATACATATACATGAAATAGCCCTTTTTTGAAATTTAATTTACGAACTGTGTAGTGCAAAATTATACAAAAAATTCCGATGTTACTTTAAAATTAAAAGCTCTTTCAAATGGCACTTCTCTAAACTGTGTTATGAATGTTGGTTTTATTCATTCTAAAATTCTTACTTGAGACATCATTGTACTTTTCATATTAAACTTATTAATTCTTCTATCATTGCGAACTCGAAGTTTTTAAAATAATGACAACGAAGTCGTTCCCAAATACATGAATGCACCAAATGTGCCACAGTCAACCTAAATATTGTGTAAAAAATAAGCTGAGGACTGCAGATTGTTTTACCTACGAATGGAAAATAGTTGCCAGAAAAATGCAAAACAGCGCTTTCAACAGTTACAGAAATTTTACTATTTGCCGAACTATAAATTAAACAAATAAAAGCGACATTGGCATAATATTGTGACGATTATGGAAGATTATAGAACACAACAACAATAGCACTTTCAAGAAAATTCCCGTTAGTTCTACAAATATAAAAATCAATAAAAGATAACAATGCAACCAAAGTAAACATTTAATAGGAAGTATTTGTTTTATCGAATAAGGATTGGTTAACGAAATAAAAATTGGTAAATAAAACAATTGAAAATAATAGATTTCTCACACATATGTGTCAATATTTGAAGATCGTCTTATTGTTGATAAAGGAAGGAAAAAAAAGGGTGTGTTCTATCTAGAACATTACAGCAGTTTCGAGGCTATTTCATGTAGTATATATAACAGGTGTTCTTCGAGGATAGGATTAGTATTAAATTGTTGGCGATACAAAAAGTATAAAATTGTTAGCGATACAAAAAGTATAAAAATTTAGCAGTGATAAAGGCGAAGTAAAATTAACAGTGTTATAAGTAGAAAGTTAAAAGTGATATTGTGAACAAGTATAAAAGAATTATAAGTGGTGAAATATTGTTAGTACAAGAAGAACTAAAAGGGGAATGGTAATAGGAGAAATATTTTTATTGTAAAATCTTGAACGAATAAAATTATAACGTTTAGAAAATCCATTGTGTTTTAAATTTCCTGATTTAGTGATCGAACTAAATAATTGTAACTCGGCTAAGAAACGCCACAATATTTTAAACTAAAGTTGCAAAGCGTCCGGATTTTGATGGAACTGTTCCGACTTGTAAAGAAAGTCCAGCGTTCTAATTAATAGTCTATTAATAGTAATTCTTTGCGCAGATTTGTTTAACTCATTTCCATAAAATAATCGGCAGCCGATTAATCGGCTGATAAAGCAGAGATTAATCGATTATCGCGAAGTCTTCTTATCGATGCAACCCTAGTTCGTTGTTTAATATTGACAGCCCCTACCCGGGAAGTTATGCTGCTTTTGCTTTGTCAGTTTTGGCTTATTCATACTCTTAGCTTTTAGATACTGTTCTTATATATTCAAATGCAATATAATCTACGTTAGCTTCTAAAAGTCAATTTGGCCGCATTCGAACACCTTTTTAGTTGGAGTTTCTATCGAAAAGGGAACCAATTTATTAATCTCGAATTGAATAGTTTCAGTAAATTGCTGTTATTTTTTGTAAATCGATTTATTATTATTAATTAGTTAAATGGGATTAGCACACCACTCATTATTTAGACTCCTAAATAGCCGAAGATACCATGTCAACTAGAGAAACACGTGGGGAAAATTCATCTGGAAAAACAAAGATTGAGCATCGAGCAAGCATCGAGTTCTACAATTTGACCACGCTATTAAAATTATCGGTCTAGAAAGCTATATGTAGTTCTACAACTAGGTCTTTTATGTAATTAAATATTTATCAGAACTAGGCATCGCCCAGTGGCCGAAATTTGGCCATTGTATATGGGAATTGTAAAAAGACCTCTCAACAAAATTGCTACAACACATTATTTCAAAGTTTAATTAATTGATGTAATTGATTTTGAATTGTCTACTTATCTACTAACCAAGACCTTTACAACAATATACATATTGCCACACTTTTGATGGGACAAATATTTTAAAATTGTACCACAAAATATTGCTTACGTATTTATATATAGTTAGAGATATAGGTTGATTTTGATTTGTGAAACAAATAACTTGAAAAAAAACCAAAATAACCGAACAAAAAACTCAAAAAACACAATTATCACATTTTTGCCATTTTTTCTGAAAAATTCGTCAAAATTCAAAAAAAAGTATATTTCGACACATCTACTACTCAAGACCTTTCCTACAATATATACCATATACATATTGCCACACTTTTGATGGAGCAAATATTTTAAAATTGTACCGCAAAAATTATGCTTGCGTATTTATATATAGATTTCAAATATTTTGTGTCTTTGTTGGAATTAAAACATGTCTCATCTCATGTCTTCAACATCGACTCATGTCATAACATTTATACATTTTAGGTTTTTTGTATACAAAATTGTTGTTAGTTTTATTTTAAAAACGTCATTAAATTTTCAAATTTTTGTTTTGGAAAGTCATGGAAAGTCAGGGAATTTTGTTTCGAAAAAAAAGTGGACACCATGTATAAACAATTGCTATCTTAGTTTTTGAGATTTTTAACAAAATGTGAAAAAAATACGTGTTATTTTCTTTATGCAAACGCATGATATCTGGATGAAACTTTTGTATGTAAATGAGCTGCAAACGCATCCGGGTTTACTTGAATACCAACAACCTGAGTTATTTTCTAAATTGGACAAAAAGGTCAGAGGTTCGAGAGTAGATTGCCTGGTCAACTGGTTATTAACTTCCCGATATGAGAAGTTATTGTTTTTGAGGCGATTTTCGAAATCGAAATTTTTATAATATCTTTACGTTTTAAGACTCCTGAAGCTGTTTAGGCTATTTTAGCTGGCAGTATGTATGTGTGTAATACACTGTGTGTGGGCATGTCACATGTGTATCATCGTAAGTGGAAGAAAATTTGTCCAAAGCTTTCTCAACAACGGACGATCCGATTTCAACTTCAATGGTCACAATTGATATATCTTGGCGTAACTTACAGCCCAGTCCTTTTCTAATGAAATCATTTATTTTTTAAGGGTTTCCAAAAAACTAAAAATCATCTCTTGCTAATATTACGAGAATAAATAATGCTATCAAGATCATTTACCTTCCATTTTGTTTGTCATCATGTCAGACATTTATGATGAGGTTTGTATAAACAATTGCTATCTTACTTTTTGAGTTTTTTTTAAGAAAATTTGAAAAATAGGTGTTATTTTCATTACGCAAACGCATGAGAACTTGATGAAACTTTTGAATTAAAATGAGCTGCAAACGCATCCCCGGGTTTATTTGAATATAGAAAATTTGCTATTTTGAATGAGCTGTTTTCAAGGTTTTTGTAATGTTTATAGTATTTTTGCAACTTGTCACTTTCGGTTAAAAAACTTTATCTTATTCTTTTAAATATATCACAACAACAGCCACAGTTATTAAGTGTTTTTGCCGAATGTTTGGTAAAACTTTTTAGTTAACATGAGATAGAACAAATTTGCTTTTAAGATGTCTTGTATATAGTGGTTGCCGTTCATCAAACAAATGCTGACGTTCTATCTTATCATAAGGTTAGGTTGTTGTGTTGGAGATCATTTTTGATATTAATTATTTTAATGATATCTTCACCTTTCAATACCTTCTGAATCGGTCTAGACAATACGGTCTTAGAAACAAAAGATCAACAACCGATCTATTGAACTATGTGGCACATCTTTGGAATAGCATACTTTAGAAAGGTGGTGAAACGTACGTGATCGCATTAGACATCTCAAAAGCATTTGATCGAATTTGGCATGCCAACTTGATCAACAAGCTCGTTGCGTACGGTTTTCATCCCGCAGTCGTCAAGTTGATTCAAAATTTTCTGTCTAACCGATACATCTCGGTATCTATAGTTGGCTTTTCTTCTGAGTCTAAATTAATAACCGCTGGTGTACCCCAAGGCTCAGTTTTATCTCCCACTTTATTTTTAATTTATATCAACGAACTGTTGCAAATCACCAGTAACCCAATAAATAGTTTTGCAGATGATAGTACAATGCACAAGTCATTCGTCCCCCTATCTTCAAAGAGTAAAATGCATGAACGAATAAATCCCGTCCGGAGAGACGCTGCCATAAATGTAAACGAGGACCTAAAAAAAATCGCCGATTGGGGTGACAAAAATTTGGTCAATTTTAATTCCACCAAAACACAGCTATTGATTGTTTCCAGATCACAGACCGAGTTTCCCAACGGTATTTCAATTAATATGTGTGACGACCAAATAGACGAATGTGAAAGCATTCGTTTATTGGGAGTCACAATATCCAATGACTTACTCTGGAACGATCATATAATGGCCATGGCAAAGAGCGCGTCAAGAAAACTCGGCCTCCTCAATAGATGTAAAAAATATTTTACCTCGCATCAATTACTCCACATTTATAAGTCCTATATTCGTCCCTATATGGAGTATTGTTGTCAAGTTTGGAGCGCTGCATCTGTTACTATCCTGGCTCTTTTGGACTCTGTTCAAAAGCGAGCTATACGAATTGTAGGTGATCGAGATTTAACATTAGATCTTGATTCCCTACAACATCGTCGCACTGTTGCTGATCTCGTTGTTTTTTATAAATATCGTCACCAGCAGTGCTCGGATGAAATCAGGTCCATAATGCCTCAGACATATGTTTTTCCCCGTTTTACTCGTCAATCGGTTTGTGCGGGCGGTCGGACTGTCGAGATTACTCACTGTCATAGTAATAGAATGCAAAGGGATTTCTTTGTGCGTACATCGTACACATGGAATTCTTTGAACGAATCAATAGTCTCGAGTGCCTTCAATCCACAAAGATTTAAAAAAAGCGTCCACCTATACCTCAAGACGCATGTTGTTGTGGGACTTACGTCTTAAAAGGTATCTATGTGTTGTTGTGACACATTTTGTAATTCCTACTACCCAACACTTCTTATTAAAAAAAAAAAAAAAGACAACTTATTTTAGTTTGCAGTTTGAGTGTTAGTATGTTACTAAATTTAAATATGATTACACACACACGTACACATTCAAAATCTATTTAAATTATTACAATTGATGTGTCGTATAATAAATAAATCTTAAATTTGCGTATTTAAGGCTTTAAAACCCCTCATTGAGCTAATATTCACTTTTTGTTGACTTTCTTTTAAATTTGTTTTAATCTTTATTTTGTAATTTTTCGTTTTTTATTTGTATTTATTGCAGTTAAATTATATTGTACAAGTTTTTTATGTTTGGTATTTTAGTATACCTTATCCAGTAACTGGTTAGTTTTTAATCTTACGTGAAGTTCTTGATGTGACCCCTATGGTCACACCCCCATCCCACTAGTTATTATTTTTTTGATTTCACTCTTGGAGTCTATTTAATTTTTTGAATTTTTGATGAACTTTAATGTGTTACTCTAATTCAGCGGTGCCCAACCTGCGGCCATCTGGCCGCATGCGGCCAGTTTTATGATTTGGTGCGGCCAGTAAAAATATTATAAAAATAGCAAATACCACAATAATAATAAGTTCCGTTTAAAAAAGTACAATATTTTGGTACGTACTAAATTCAAACTTAAATATTCCTAACAAATTCCTATAGAAATAGACTAACTGACATTAATTTGAAAAACGAACTAAGAATTAGTAATACTACACAAAAATTTAATGTTCGCGACTTAACTTGAATAAAAAATCTAAACATAATTTATAGTGTTTATTTATTTATTTTTTCCGTGCGGCCAGTCATTTTTGTTCTTGTAAATTTTTGGCCATCTCTTCCATGATTTCTGGGCACCCCTGCTCTAATTGATGCTGAAAAGGGGGTTGAACACTGGTGCTTTATCTAGATTTAGGAGGGCGTCTTGGACTCTTGATTTATGTAGTAGAATTCTATTATCCTGATAGCAGAATTGTATCAATGTATTTTTTATCACAGGATTGACATTCAAATTTATAAAAGCCGTTTTGGTTGAATTGGTTAAATTTGTTGTGAGTTTTGGGTCTGTTACTTTTATTAATTCTACGTCAAATGGTTTATAGACTTTTTTCAACTTTAAAGATATTCTTGGTCCACAGCTGCTTTTTCCCGTTTTTTTGTTTTCTTTTCCTGGTTGTAATGTTGTGATATATTAAGTGCGTTTTTTCCTTTTGGCTAGTGATGTAAAAGTGTTTAATACAATTGTATAATACCCGGTATTATACGTAAAATACCGTATTGTCCAAAACGTTGTAAAATACAAGGTATTTTACTATAAAAAATATTTTTTATTCTGATGGCGTGCGAAATAGTAAATAGTCCTTTTACTAAAATTGCGCGTGGATTACTAAAAGAATTTATAGCTGTGAAAATATGTCTACTACTACATCTATAAGATATAAACCACGCCGAGGAAATGAATTATTCGTACGCCTTGCTAGTGTGCATAGGGCCTATTCAGTAAAATATTCTATCGAAAGTTTCTGCTATTCTTCTATTTTTTGTATGAAATTTTATTCTGCCATTATAAAATTTCATACAAAATGTAGAATAGCAGAAACTTCCGATAGAAGATTTTACTGAATAGAACCCAATTTTTAAATTTCTGTTGTACCAAGTTTGTTCTAATATCAACAGAACACATATATCAACAATCGATTATAGTTGCTGAGAAGCAACCGTTACAGTAAATTTTTAATCGAGCAAATCAAAATTTTGAAACATGGATTTGTTACTTAATTTAATAGCCCCAGGTAACATGTAGAACGATTGTCGTTCAAATGACGTTCAAATTTATCAACCATGCACAAAAATCTCAACACCCATTATGAAACCGATAGCAATTGTATTTATTGTATAAATTGATGGAATAGAGTTTGTGGCTCTTCAGAATGTAGCATCTTCTAATTTGCATTGTTCTGCATCTTACACTGTAACAGAAACATCATTTTCGATATGCAGCCTAAGCCCTAAGTCATACCAAAAGTAATTATCTCAAATATTTATGTCAAACATGATTAAGACCTCTAACAGTTTATTTATGGGAAATGGAAGGATCCAACCTGAATAAAAAACATAAATACAGTAGCAGGCAGCAACTGAAGGTGAAATAAATTGAAACTAAGCATCAGGATAGTTTTACTGATCAGACCATCCACATGAATTAGAGACAGATGATTATATAGGTCTTATTAGCATTTGTTTAAGGAATATATATAGATAAAAATAACGATAAAATATCCAAATTCAGATATTTAGAAAAAAATGAATTAGATGTAATTCAAAATGATGATGAAAGTCATTTTTTGTTATTATATCATTCACATGTTATCTCGGCTAATACACTTTTGTACAGAATATACGGTATTTTATTTTGTATAATACAATGTATAATACGCTGTATTATACAAAAAAAATAAAATACGGTATTTTAACATCTCTACTTTTGGCTAATCTCATTAGAATATCAATGTGTTCTGATCTGTATCCGTTTATTATTAACGAATAACCGTTTGATATTAGTTTCCTTTATGTTGTAATTGGTGGGGTTTAGTGGGATGCTGATTAACCTATGGATCATGCTGCGAAAGGTATGCATTTTGTGTTCCACCAATGGTTATCTAGTAAAAGATCCAGAAATTGTAATTTGCCAAAATTGATTTGATTCATAAAAAAAGATAACCTAAAATGAATGTTTTGTTTTGAAGAAAAAAAAAATGTTTATATTAGTTAATGCGCTTCATTTAAAGTTAACCCTAATTGTCTAGTAAATTATCTGGTAAGGGTGTTTTGTGTTCTCATTCTTTTATCCTCGGAACTTTACGTAAGTCCTCGAATTTTACGGGCCTGACGTTGCTAGAACAACAATCAGTATTTTAGTGTAAAAATCGAGGAACTAGAACTGACACATATATTTATCTGTAAAGAAACTTCCTTTATCCCTTGCCCTCCAATTAATATAACCAATCGAATGATTTATATAAAGCCTTGCACATAGCTTTGGAAGCTTCAATGTAATTCTGAAGTTATATTAGAATTTCAAAACTGAAATGCTTTTTGATATCAAACCTTACGCTTGAATTGGTATTTCAAAAGTGTTTAATTATAAAAATCAAAAAATCCGATTTAAATCAAAAAAAATGATTTAATTAAATCAAATAAATCTGATTATTTTGAAAAAATCAGATTTTTATGCTTGCATTATGAGTTAAAATATATTATATATATATATACTGTTTGGCGGTTACTTCTTTCTGGAAATAGAAGAATCAAAACATATTGTTTTTTTTTAAATGGAAAGAGATAACCATGTTGCATGGGACCTTTTATTTTTGCGTTTATTTTTACAGGAACCTTTTCCTTTGTGTAAATTATTTTGAATACGAAATTTGAATTTAAAAGACAGCTTCAATTTTTTTATAGTTTACAGTACATACATGAAATGCTTATCCTGTATATTTTACAATCTAAGATCCTATTATCACATATAAAATATGACATAGGTCAATATTTCGCTAGGATAGGATAGAAAAAATAAAAATAAATTAAAAATAAGAAGAAAATTTGCAGGAGCAAAACTAAAATAGGGTTGCCAATAATAATTAATACTGATCCGGCTACCTAGTGGCATATTTCTCGATCATGTTACGATGATTAAAGCCCACACATAGAGTTATATAAAGTCTTGATTCCATTCTTTGAGAAGCAATAAGGTGCCATCATCAACGAATACTCCATAGCTAAGATTGTGATTGCTAACGTTGTGCTCGCCGGAAACCATGTTTGTGTTGCACCAAATTGCAGCTGATGGAGCAGAAGTGCTTCAATAAGTTTTACGACCGATAAAAGGATGGATATTGGTCTGTAAGACTGTTCCTTTTCTTCAGGTTTTCTAGGTTTTAAAATGGGCTGATTCTGGCCGTTTTCCAGATATTTGATATCTGGAGAGAATTTAAAGATGAATTGAATATAGTAGTGAGGTAGTTCATTCTTTGGGTCCAATGTGTGAGCATGATGGCTGATATACCGTTGGGTCCAATAGCTGTTGATGGCTTCATTTTCCTTATCCACTTTTCCTTTCCACTTCCTCCACTTCTTCGGAAAAATATGATATCCTCCAAATTGTCAGATGTCTTAATTCAGATCTGGTCTCTCTCATGTTTACGTTGCTTTTCTGTAAACTGAGTGTTAAATTTGTTTGCGCATATCCTGTGGTTTTCGATTTGGATATAATCGAAGGAGATCTTGCAATTATTTTGTAGTTTTCGAGGACGACGTTAGGCCCTTAATGACCTTCCAAAGACTTTTACTAGTACCAAGGTTTGATTTACTCACTAATTCTCTCCATTTATTTCTTTTATTATCCGTATCACATTCTTTGTTTTTTTATCCGTATCATATTCTTTTATTATTTGTATCACAGCTGCTTACTGGTGGAATATAAATATGTATTGACTAGAGTTATTTCCGGATTTTATTATAATACATTGTTGTTCTAGGTGTTTATCAGATCCCTATACTGCAGGTAGTGTGTAATTAATGGTAAATAACGCTTTTGATAAAGGCAAGGCCCCACCCCACTTTTGTCCTTACCTCTATCCAGTCTTATAATTTTATAATCACAGATATTGCCTGGTATAAATAAAAAGTAGTTAGTTTAACTTTACTACATTTTAGAACTTATTTTATGTTTTAGAACTAGTTGGTATGAATAAAACCAACTTTACTAAATATCAAATTTTCGAACATGTTTTTTTTGCTATTTTTGAGCTATTTCGTATGAATAAAACTAATAAATGCTACAACTTTTCAGTAGTTAGTTTTCTTCATGCTACAATGGCAAATACTACATGTTTTTAACAGTTTTAATTTGAAAAAGAAAATATTAAAATGGAAGCTTTGATAAAGTGACTCAACATTTTTAAACCTACAATAGATATACGTTTAATTTCAATTAAATTTTATAAATGGCTATGTTTATCAACGTGATGCAGTTGGACTTCTCACTTCTCTGCTCTGGTTTCAATGGCAAAACGCTTTCACATTGTGAACTTACGTTGTAAACGCTGCTCTGCACCGTCTCATTTCCTCCACCAACTCATATACCATCTGTAATTGATATGATTTTAGGAAAAGAATATTTAAAAATTAATATCCAGAAATACTCACAATTTAATTTTCTGATCGTTGGGTTTTCTTCCGCACCCATTAGTTTGAAGTTTGAACAATATTTGTTCCCCGGCATTCAGGCTGCATTTTTTATTTACCCGTCACTTTGGCGTCTGTTTTGGCTTTGACCCTAGATTTCATATTATTTATTTTTTTTTTTAAATTTGTTGCTCGGTTATTTTGATTCCTTTTTCTAGGAGAATGAAATCAGCAATCTCCATAACTGCTTCTTTTTTTATTTTAAGAACGGGAGTTTGTCCTTTTTTAAGAAGTACACTGCTACACTTTTGCAGCGGTGTGGCAAATAGAATATCGCTAATACTAGTGTTAGGCGAATTATCCAAACCCAAATCCTCGTTGTTGTTTTCCATAACTTTAACTTAAAACTATTAAAAAAACTAAACTCATTAAAATAAAAAAACTATTTCGTCGCTTTAATAATGAAACAACGTATGCTATTTATACGTTGTTTTTATATAATAGGTGCGCTGCATTCGCCATAAGGGTATCTTTGAATTGGCGTTTTTACATTTTCGAATTATTTTGTGACTGGGGGTAAGAATTGATAAATTATAAATTAACGTCCATGCAAATGCATGCGCACATCAAACTTTAAACTCAAATATCTCGAAACTATACTTTTGCGTATACGTCATTTCATTATTAAAGCGACGATTTAAACTATTAAAAATAACTAAAAGTAAAAGATTATTCTAATTTAAATATCTAAATTAATATTTTTAATTGTTTATCGTTTTTAAAAAGTTAAAAAAATTAAAAGAAAATTATTGACAATTGACAGATTTTACTAGTCAAACAGTTTTTCGAAAGTAGTGCCAACTACAAATTCGAAAATATTTTTATTCATACCAAATGGAAAGTTTTGAGGTAGTTTTAACTTTTGTGTAGTTACTACAATTTTTTAGTGTTACTACTTTTTATTCATATCAGCCACTATCACTAATCTCTTAGATCTAATATTTAATTTGGTTTCTTGAAGAACCGTGACTAGAATATTGTTATTGCACATATAGTTCGTTATATCGTCGATCTCATTCGTGCGACCGTTGTAATTTAGTTGCATAATTTTTACATCACTCTGGGTTTCCAGTAGCGTGTTCATTCGCATTGCTGCGAGCTCGTGTTGGTATTTAGACTTGATGCATGAAAACATGGCGCTTTGTAGTTCTTGATCTATTGCTTATGTGTGACAAGACCTTAGCAGTTCTTGAGGTGGCACCATTTCTTACAGGTGTTACACTGAATAGATTTTGTGTTTGCCCCTAAGATGTTTTTACATATTGTACAGTGCCATGTTTTAGTTGGTTCTATTTCTTTCAATTCAAGTTCTATTTCTTTAATTTCTTTCAATACCAGCCTGACGATGAGTGTTTGAAGCAGTGAGGACAGTGACTGCTGCTTCTTTACTAATAAATTAGAGCGACGGATTTGCAACTTTCGTCGAAATTGTTGTGATGGTCATTGGTCGGAACTGGGTTCCGACTGCTTCTGGGCGTAGTCCCGTCCATGTTGAGGATCGTCCCCAAGTTATCACCTTGGCTAGTGACATCTCACTGCTATTGGCAGTGGTATGTGATATTTAACGTTGCCTCGTATGTTAATAGCAGGGACCCTAGTACGTGGAGTTGTCACACTCGTATATTAAAAATAATAACAAATTTACAGATCAACGAAAAGCAATTTCCTCCATGCTGGTCTCAGTTGAAAATTATTGTTTGTTTTATTTTTCGGTTATTGTGAAGCAACAAAATTGATGAATACTTAATAAAACCTAGTGTTTTCGCTTACTAATCCGTGGTCGAGTCTAGAAGAAGATTTAAAAATAACGTTTATCGATTTGAGAACTAGGCAAATTCGGACGGTAGACATACGTGACAATATAATAAGAATAACCTTTTCATAAGCATTTTTTGGCTTTAGATAGGTATTATAAAATTAAAATATGAAAGGGTTGAAATCTCAAGGTCATTGTTTTTAGTTTTGGACAGCGATGTTATATTAAACATAAAACTCTTGTTAAAAGTAACAGTATTTTATCTCTGTTTAGAAATTTATTACAAAACTAACATGAAACATCAATACGGTGCTGGAAAATTTCAACTTAAAAACTTAAAAAAAAAGACCTGTTATTTACCTGAAAATGTTTCTTATTTTATGTTCCTCAACTTGTATAAAAATCATTTATTTGACACACATCGATTTTGTTTATTAAACAATAATTGCGCTTTTGGTCTCACATACTGACCTGCTTATGCTGACCACCAAGTTTTCTCCACATTTAATGTTAATACTCATTATCACTGAAAATAAACGTTTTTTAAATTTTAATAAAAAAAAATATGCGAATTTACTTAATTTGACAAACAAAAACGTTATCGAAAACATCGTACTTTCGGCTTTTACCATTAAATAAACCTATTTTTAGAAACAAAAGTTGATATTGATAAAATTGAAATTTTGATATCCCTCCATCGGTTTTCTAGGTTTCGTCGGTTGTGAGTGACGGTCGACAGACAGCCATTTATTTACTTTTTTAAAATCGTGAACCTAAAATGTCGAGAAATGCGAAAAAGTGGGGGTAATATTTTCACTTTTGGCTCGAGAATGTAATACTTAGGTCTTTGAGAAATAATAAATCATAAGTTAGGCGTATTTTTCTTGTTGGTGCCTAACAATGTTTACAATTTCCGTTTTTTCCTAAATGTATCTTGGATTTAGACTTTTTGAAGTGAAAACTTCTTTTGGCGCACCACACACAGATTTTTCCGTAGGTAGTAAGTTAGGCTGATCCGTCGCGCTCTGAGGTGAAAGACTCGAAATAATAATAAATAATTATCTATCATTTCTTAACGTTTCAAATTGCGTTGTAGATATCGTGCTCGACTGACGTGCTGTAGGTAGTGAGTTCAACTCCTGGTGTGGTACATGTTTTTTTTTAATTTTTATTAAATATCATTAAAATTATTTTTTTTTAATTTGTGAATTCATAAAAATAATAAACATTTCTTTTACGAATTTTAAAAAATTGATCTATAACGCTGTTTTTTAAAGTTATATTGCTACTGTCATCTGCAATTTGCATTCGAGTCAACATGCTAAATAAATATTGAATATATATAAAATTGAAAGTATGTCTGTTTGTCCTTTATGCATTAATACATTAATTATCATGAAAATTTGGGAAGTTGTTGTGTACACTTAATTTGCTTTCGTTACTATCGTTTTAAACGGTAGTTTGCTTTGATCAATGTTTTTTTTTATTGAACATAATTTTTATGAAATTAAAAATAACGTAAGAAAGATAGTATAACCTGAAACAATTACATTTGTATATCAAAATTATATGTATTGGAATTTTATCATCTTCACTAAATATGTTGTGGGTTTGGAATTGTATGTAATACACGTTTCTAAAATTAAATGAAGACTTAATACTTGATAAAATCGATTATATCGATTTAAAGCTCACAATTACGAAACTGAAATCGCATAAATTCTATACAAAGAAGCATAGCTTATGTATGATTAAACATGGATGGCAATCATGATAAATAAAATAATTAAAAATGGTGGCACTTAGCCGATAGTGATTTGCAAACGGCAACAATCCGCATTAATAAAATGAATTTGCTTAGCTTTCCGCAGGACGATTTGTAAAATTTAAACTTGTTGATCTATGGGTGTGACCACCACGCGTACTTTAGTCCCTGCTATTGGCTTATGAGTGCTATTTTGACAATTATTTAGTTTACATTGTGAGGTTAGTGTGTCTAGTTAGCGGTTTATCGTTCTGACTTGTTTCTCATTTATTCTTCTAAAACGATCCAAATACTACTAATACGATATCAATTGATTGCGATTGCCAATGAAGTTTTCACTTCTGCTGTGCGGTCTTAAGCACACTCTCTGTTTTTAGGTAGATTTCATATAAAAATCTACCTATTGCAATGGGCTACATCTCGGAATTTCGGAAAAATTTTAAT
>OY856188.1:146335082-146432761 GCA_963693315.1 Diogma glabrata | reverse complement strand
ATATATATATATATATATATATATATATATATATATATATATATATATATATATATATATATATATATATAACGATATGAGGTATAACGGAATTTAGCGGCACTCTCACGGTCGCATTTTTCGACTTACACCAAAATAATTTTCTGTGTATGTTTCGGCAAATAATGTCTTGGACAAGTTCGTGAACTGGCCATATCCGGGTACCGGTTAAGCGGCTAGAGCCTAAAAAGTCGAATAATCTAGGGCGCTATAACTTCCGTTTGAATAATAATATTTTAATAAAATTTAAAAATATTGAATATTTGAACCTTTTTTTATCATTTTTATCCAGATGACAACTTTGGCGTTTCAGGTTCCTCAAAAATCAGCTGTTTTAAAAATTTATTAACTTTGCTGTCCTTGATCTAGCTGAAATGGCCAAGCTCATATTTGAAAACTTTTTTTCACGTATTTAAAATATAAATCTTTCCAAAATTTTCAAAAATAATAGTTTAAGTCTAACGGTTGAGACCCTAGGGCTGTTGAAATGGAAACAAACGCAAAAGGCAATGCTTTCATCATGTTTCAGTTTATGTTATTTAAATTCATCTTAACTTTTAAGCATACTTTTCAACTATAGCCTCAAAAAATTTCAGCTTTCTAACCCAAAAGGTTCCATTTTTATAAGCATTATAATGCAACCCTTACAAGAAAAATATCAACCCATTTAATACCATAGAAAAATTATCAAAATCTCTTTTGTTTTTATTTTTTTTTATTAAGTAACCGTTTGAAAAAAGATTAAATAAGAACAAAAAAACACAACAACAAAAGATGATTTTGAAATAAAATTGTTTGATAATGTTTGATTATAAATTATGTGTGATGGTATAATAATTGTAGTTGTGACGTAGTTCATTTGATCTTTGGTGGATTTAATATGTTATTAAAAGTAGTTTAAACCAACTTAAATAAAACTGTTCCGAAATTGTATTGATGGAGTTAGTTCGGATAATGTATTTAATTTGGTTCGATAATTTTTTTGAATTATTCTGTTTCTACTTATATTTTTTATTTAAACTAATCTGACTTATCTAATTTTATTTGGACACAAAACCGTCTGACCCCGAAATCTACCTATTTCTAGCGGATATACCTGCCGCTGGGATTTTTTGGTATTGTAAAGATACTTCAACGTTTAATGTCTCTTGTTAACAAGAATTTTGATTCATTTGTATTCTTTAATCAATCCGTTATTATGAAATATTTTAATTTAATTACATACAATTTAATAAATATGTAGAGAATATCATCGCTATTTTGATTTAATTTTTTTTGTAGACACCGTCAAGCAGTAGCGAAGAAGATCAAGGAATAACTCATACAAAAAAAGATTGTAAAAAACTTCTATCAACGTCTTTACCGAATTCAACAAATTTGAAAAATTTAGAATATTCGACAACCAATTCTATTCATTCAAAAACTAAAGAACAGTTACAAAAAAATAATAGCATCTGCACATTACCAAATAAAAGAATTTCGAACCTGGGGGCACGTTTGACCCGAAACAACGGTGGAGGAGGTAGTGGTATTGGAGGTATTCATAGTAATAATAATTCACAACAATATCAGCAGAATAACTATCAAGGACAACCTCCACCGTCGTCTAATTTGCTAAGACGAAGTTCACGTGGCAAGAGTTCACATCAAACCGCTACAACGGGTTCTTGTGTTAGTAGTGGTTCAACATCCTCATCACGCGCTTCTCACCGTAATCATAATAAAAATAACTTGGCTACATTCGAGACGAATACTATCAACACTCCTTTACAAGGTCCTTCAACTTCATCATCGGCGATGGCTTCTGATGGTGGTGGTGGATGTGGTGCTGGTAGTGATAATAATAAAGGTAATTTTGACAATTCAAATTATAATTCAAATAAAAATAATCTGTCATCTCCAACAAATGATCTCAATATTATTCATGTCTTAGGACAAGCAAGTACAAGTAGTAATACTAAAAATGGTGGTGCCCATCCAACAAGCAACATACCTCCACCCCCACAGACGCCAGTTAATCAGCAGGACTCTGAAAGTGACGATAATGAAGTTGGAAGACTACAAGCACTATTGGAAGCAAGAGGTCTCCCACCGCATTTATTTGGAGCGTTAGGGCCACGAATGCATCATTTACTGCATAGAACTATGGGTACCAGTAGCTCATCAAAAGCCCAACAATTATTACAAGGTCTTCAATCACAAGACGAAAGTCAACAACTTCAATCAGCAATTGAAATGTGTCAGATGCTAGTTATGGGTAATGAAGATACTTTGTCGGGCTTCCCAATAAAACAAGTTGTACCAGCATTGATTACATTACTTCGAATGGAGCATAATTTCGATATAATGAATAATGCATGTCGTGCTTTGGCCTATATGTTGGAAGCACTACCACGTTCAAGTTTAACAGTTGTTGATGCTATTCCTGTATTTTTAGAAAAACTACAAGTTATTCAGTGTATGGATGTGGCGGAACAAAGTTTGACGGCTCTAGAAATTTTATCTAGGCGTCATAATAAATCCATTCTTCAGGCAAATGGAGTGTCGGCTTGTTTAACATATTTAGATTTCTTTTCAACGAATGCTCAACGTGCTGCATTATCAATTACGGCTAATTGCTGTTTAAATCTACATGGCGAAGAATTTCATTTTGTCAATGAATCCTTGCCATTATTGGCAAGGTTATTAGCTCAGCAAGATAAAAAATGTGTCGAGTCTGTATGTACAGCTTTTACGCGTTTAGTTGACAGCTTTCAAAACGATTCAACGAAACTTCAAGAAATTGCCAGTATGGATTTGCTAAAAAATTGTCAGCAACTTCTTATTGTTACTCCTTCAATCTTAAATTCAGGAACATTTACAAATGTTGTTCGGATGATATCAGTAATGTGCGCTAATTGTCCAGATTTAGCAATTACTCTTTTGAAAAATGATATTGCGTCAACTTTGTTATATTTATTAACTGGTTCTTCGGATCCTATTTGTAATAATGATGTTGAACTTGTAACGCGAAGTCCTTCAGAGCTATATGAGATTACTTGTTTAATAGGAGAATTGATGCCCCGATTACCGTGCGACGGAATTTTTTCTGTCGATGCTTTACTGGATCGACCTCAATTTGCTGTCCAAGACCAAATTCAATGGCAATGGCGTGACGATCGTGGGATTTGGCATTCATATTCATGCATAGATTCCAAAATGATCGAAGCAGCGCATTTAAACTCTGATGACGAAATTAGTTTAATAACACTTGGTCGTACATATACTATAGATTTTCATTCCATGCAACAAATAAATGAAGACACTGGAACAACTCGCCCTGTACAAAGAAAAGTTCATCCAGTTCAAAATTTGGAGAATATTCAACCGAATGATATATGCAATGGCAATAATGAAACAGGAAGTATTAACTTAAGCCTACGTGCTTCAAATCCATATCGAGATGCTCGAATTGCATGCTTGAAAGAAGAACGTGGTCTTGCAGCAGAATTTATAAAAAACCTCTTCTCAGTATTGTATGAAGTATACTCTTCATCAGCTGGACCTGCAGTTCGGTACAAATGCCTTCGAGCTCTTCTCCGGATGGTTTACTTTGCAAACTCAGATTTATTGAAGGAGATATTGAAAAATCAAATTGTTTCATCTCATATCGCTGGTATGATGGCATCAAATGATTTACGAATTGTCGTAGGATCTCTGCAAATGGCTGAAATTTTAATGCAAAAATTACCCGAAGTATTTAATATACATTTTCGCCGTGAAGGTGTTATGCATCAAATAATACAGTTAACCGATCCAAATATACCTATTTGCGCAAATACTTCACCTAAAGCAATGTTATTAACACCATCAAGTGCGCCTGCAAGTGCTTCATCATTGACAACAGCTTTTGATTTCGAAACAGGCGCAGCATCTTCATCAAAAACTGCTCATTCGAAACCTACTTCCTCTGTAATGATGATGAATCCAAAAGTTAGCATATCAATGCCATCAACAAGTGGAACATCTCTGACATCAACTAGTTTACCATCAACCAGTTCAAATATGTTAGCTATGAATATGGGGAAAAATCATTATCATATAGAATCAACACCGCATTCTTTACCTCCAAATAATGGTAGCATATTATTTAGTGCAATGTATTCTGCAGCTTCACAATCTACACCTATTGATGGCAGTGTTCGCTCAGTAACATCTTCATCAACATCTCATTATCTAACGCACGACTCTGTGATTCACGAATCTTCACTAAATGAGCACAGGTCGTCTAGTCCCGGACAAAATAAAATGTCAGATATTTTGAAACGAAAAGTACCACCAAAACGAAAAAGTCAAGCGAGCAGTCGATCTAAAACGAGACAAGATGAATCCACTCCAACTACGTGTCAAGTACCGCAATCTTCAGTGTTGCAAGAATTAATAACAACAACTTTAGGATCATCTGGCCGTAATACACCTAGTTCAACAACCAGATCTAGATTTTCATCGGGTACATCAAAAACATCGTCTTTTCTGGCATCATTAAATCCTGTGCGTTGGGGTCGAAGTCAAGGATCACATAGTACACCGTTTACGAAAGATAATTCTTCCACAAATTTGTCCAAAATCCCCTCCAATTCTAATCTAATTGCTGCTGGCAATAAAGAAAAAACTCGACAATGGATTCGTGATCAATCGATATCGTTCGTCAATCGCTATTCAGATCAGGAAAATGAAATCGCCTCAGAACATCCAGCATCATCAATATTGACCCGCTTATCAAGCGTTATTAAAAAGTTAGAAGGCAATGCAATAGATTGTTTAAATGCATTACGTGAATTACATGATATTTTAATAGAAAGCGACATTTCACCATTTGAAGTTAATCATTCGGGTTTGATTAAAGCTATTTTAAATTTTATGGCTGTTGAACAGGGACTTGTTATGAGAGAAATTAGACTTCGTTCGTTTTTACATATTTTTGCCGGATTACCATTGGATGCTAATTATATGGGTCAAAACCATAAAATAAATTCAACATCGTTTCTTGCATTTGTTAATAAATTAAATGGTTGTGTTACACAATTAGAACAATTTCCTGTTAAGGTTCATGATTTTCCAGCAGGTATTGGAGGACGCTCAAATACAAGTGCACTTAAATTTTTCAATACACATCAACTTAAAGTATGTTATTTCAAATTACAAACTGAGTTATTATACATAATTAATATTAATATTGTAGTGTAATTTACAACGACATCCAGATTGTTCAAATCTTAGGCAGTGGAAAGGAGGTACTGTAAAAATTGATCCTCTTGCGTTAGTTCAAGCAATTGAAAGGTATTTAGTAGTGCGCGGATATGGAGGCATTCGTGTTGATTCAGAAGAAGATTCCGAAGAAGACATTGATGACACTGTTGCTGCTGCTGTCATGTCACAGGTAAATCTTAAATTATTTTTATATTTATATTATCTCGCTTTTAAAGTATAAGTAGGGATAGCTTAAAGTAAGATCTTAAAGATTTTTTGTATAGAGATAATTACAAATCAAAAATATCTAGATTCTACGATCTCATAATTTTTGGTCACATTGTTTGTGCTAAGTAAGATTTTAGTTTAGCAATGAGATTTTTATGCCACACTTTATCAAAGGCTTTAGTAAACCATTCAGCATTTCACTTGACATTTCTAAAGCATTTGATAAAGTGTGGCATAAAAATCTTATGCTAAATTAAAATCTTATGGCATAGACCATCTTACTGTCTCATGGATTCATAGTTTTCTTACAGGTCGCCAATTTCATGTCAATTTAGATGGTATCACCACATCCAATATTTTCACAACCAATGCTGGGGTTCCCCAAGGTTATGCACTCTCACCAACCTTGTTTCTTCTATACATTAATGATTTACTTATTTCCACAGTGCACCCAATCCATAGTTTTGCTGATGACAGCACATTGCATGCATCACATGCATCTCCTAAATTTCGATCTCATGCTGCAGTTACCACTGATAGAGAGCTGCTAATTGATTGATGAATGATGAATGATTAACTGAACAAAGAACTTGATCGCATAATGGAATGGGGTGATCGTAATCTTATTCCATTTAATCCAACCAAAACCAAACTTTGCCGTCTTTCACGAATAGAGCGAGATAAAAATTTCCTCATTAAGATAAACCATGAGGAATTGCGTGAGGTTGAATCAGTTAGACTTCTTGTAGTGGATATTCAAAATAACCTGAAATGGAATAAACATGTGTTCAACCTCGCTAAATCTTCAATGCAAAAATTAGGATTCTTGAGTCGATGTAAAAAGTATTTCAATCTCGATCAAATTTAGCTAATCTTCAAGTCCTTTATTCGTCCATGTATGGAATACTGCTGTCATGTTTGGGAAGGTGATTGTCAGTCAACAATAAAATGTCTAGACTCTGGACAGAGAAAAGCAATACGGTTGATTGGTAATACCAAACTAACGGATCAACTTGATTCACTCCAGCACAGAAGAAATGTGGCTGAATTGTCAATCTACTATAAATATATTTTTAGTGAATTCTCGTCTAAGGAAATTCAAAATATCCTTCCACCATGTGCGCAGTATAATCGACAAACAAGAGCTGCCGAGTTATCTCATCCATTTGTTGTACAAATACCTCGTTGTAGAACTGTGTCCTTCCAGAACGACTATTTTAATAGAGTGGCCAAATTGTGGGACTCAATGTCCTCCTCTGTATTTCCCGATGAATTTTCCCCTCAGTCATTTAAAGAAAATGTACATCGTCACTTAAAACAATTGGTATAGTTGTCCTATTCCTTCTTTCCTTCCATTTGCCTCATCTCCTTCCTTTATAGTTGACATGGTATCTTCGGATATTCAAAGAGTCTGAATAATGAATATTTCATATTTAGTGTGCTAAACATGTCTAACTAATTAATAAATAAAAAACAAATCTAACAAACTCCAAGGTTTACTCTGCTTCTCTAAGCAAGCAAAATTGAACTAATATCAAGTTAACAGAAAATTATGTAGTAGATGTAATTTGTATCTGGGATCCTATTTAAAACCGATCGCATTTTTTGCGATTGGGCGGATGCGATATAATTCTTGTGTTCCAATTATAAAATACTGCTACAGCATTAGCTATACGGAAATATTTACATGTCAAATAACATTTTGAAATATTTATAACGTTTTTGGTTGGTTATTAATTATTATATACATATTTATTTCTATTTTGTTTTAAAAATTGAGTTTTTCTTTGTGGACGGATATAATTATTATAGATAAATATTTGAGAAATTTATGAGATTTTTGCCTTTAATGTAGTTTTAAGAAGTTTTATTAATCAATATATTTTGCTTTAAGTTATTCGAAACATATAATGTACTGTCATGTACATACATACATATATATTTAAAATGCGACATTCGTCTGCTATAGATCAATCGCATTTGTCAAATTTTTTTCCGCAAAAATCCGCCTTCGCTTTTTATAATGTATACGCATTATCAGCATTTTTGCCCAATATAAAGTTTTCTAATACCAAAATGTGACATTGTTATGAAATTCGATGAAAAATATAAAGATCTGTGCTGTAAACACTTTTTCTTTGAATTTTAGAGCTTGCAACTATTTTGATATCTAGGTTTGCCTATCAAATTATTTTCAATTTTATTTTTGATGCTGTAAATACCATTGCAAATAAAAATTGTTGATTCTTTCGCCGTCTTTTGTTCCTTAAAATTTCAAATCATCAAATATCTTTTTTCTATCAATTATTTTCTTCAAATCAAATTTCTTTTTTCTATCACTTGACAATTATAGAACACATCAATTTAATTTACATTCTATGCTATAAACTCATAAAATCTCTCTCTCCCTCTCTATCTACCTCTCTCTATCTTTCTCCATCTATCTAAAATTTTTCACTCCATACCAATTTTTCACTCCATACCAATTGCTCCATGTTTATAAGTCCTATATTCGTCCCTGTATGGAGTACTGTTGTCAAGTTTAGGGTGCTGCTTCTGTTTCCATCTTGGCCCTCTGGGACTCTGTTCAAAAGTGGGCTATACGAATTGTGCGTGATCGAACTTTGACATCAAAACTTGATTTCCTACAACATCGTCGTACTGTTGCTGACCTCGTTGTTTTTTACAAATATCGTCATCAACAGTGCTCAGATGAAATCAGCAGCATCATGCCCCAAACTTATTTTTACCCCCGGTCCACTCGACAATCGGCTACAGCAACCAGTCAAACGGTCGAGATCCCACTCTCATACTGGCAGATCGCAGAAAGACTTCTTTGTCCGAACTGCATACAAATGGAATAGTTTGCCGGAATCCTTAGTCTCAGGTGACTTCAATCCGCAGAAGTTTAAAAAAAGCGTTCATCATGACCTTAGAACGCCAGTTGTTGTGGGACCTAGGTCTTAAAAGGTATTGGTGTGTTGTTGTGACACATATTGTAAACCCTATAACACAACACATTTTATTAAAAAAAAAACTCGCCAAGGCGTTGTGTGTTTTCAGTAACTCTCAAATGTTGATAGAATTCTACAATAGCTGTTTTCACTTCTGAAGGTAAGCACAGGTCGAATTAAGATGTTTTTATCGCAGAAGTTATTGAGTCATACGAGTTAACGTAAAATAAAAGTTATCATTTAATATTTGTTATACGAGTTAACATTTAATATTTGTTTGCAATTTAAATTTAGAATTGTTTTTAATTTCGGGTAGCGAAATCCGAAATTCGACGTTCACGCCGTGCTGACTGGGTAATGCTGACAGAATTAGGTTGGTGTATTGGAGACAAGCAGAGCAAAAACTGCTTAGTCAATGACGCTACATCACGGCGAATTGGCGCCCTACAACCAATGCGACTCAAGCGTCTGTTCTCCATGTCAGGGGCGGCTTGGAGCGGGCGTCTGTCTTGAATCAAGCGGCTCGCTATATAAACGTGTAAAAAGGTTGTTTCTGGTGACCTTAATATGCAGAACGGACCTATTCACGACAATTTGGGTTGGGCCTAAGGTTAACACCCTAACCCCGGAAAAAAAAACTAATATGTTAAATTGGTTATCAGAAAGAGAAAAACAGACCCGGATACAACAACAGAATTTTACCTGGATGTGAAAAAGGACCAGACTACCGAATCGGAACGTGGAACGTGCGCAGCCTGAGCGCTCCTGATGCTCTTATAAGTCTAGAAACAGAGGCTGAGAGGTATAGGATGGATATTATTGCTCTACAAGAAATTAGACAGCCGATAATCGGAAAACAAGATTTGGATAGTCACTCTCTATACTGTAGTGGTCATCCTTCTCGAAGAGAATTTGGAACTGGCTTTCTTGTTGGTGCAGGCATACAAGAAGCCGTGATGAAATTCATCCCGGTCAGTGAGAGGATCTGCTACCTACGTATACGCGGTACATATAACAATATTTCTCTTATTGCCGTGCATGCACCAACTGAAGCTAAGACCGTCGACGAGAAGGATAATTTCTACATAGCACTGGAAGAGGTTATGAAACAAACACCAACACGCGACTTCATTATGGTTCTTGGTGACTTTAATGGACAGGTTGGAAGAGATATCTCTTATGGAAATGTGGTGGGTCCCAACAGCTTGCATTTGAATTCGAATGATAATGGTGAGAGAATGACTGAGTTTGCATTATCAAATAATTTGAGAATTGCCAGTATGTTCTTTCCGCATCAATCGATTCATAAGCAGACTTGGGTCTCACCGAATGGAAATACTCGAAATCAAATTGATCACGTTCTAGTAACCACGTTTCTTTTCGAGCGTTCTGGATGTGCGATCCTTTAGAGATGCATACATTGGAAGTGACCACTTCCTTGTATGTGCAACGATAAGGTTCCACTTCCCAAAT
Organism: Diogma glabrata; assembly: GCA_963693315.1. Classification (NCBI taxonomy): domain Eukaryota; kingdom Metazoa; phylum Arthropoda; class Insecta; order Diptera; family Cylindrotomidae; genus Diogma; species Diogma glabrata. Next base: position 146,422,838 of record OY856188.1, on the reverse strand, counting down.
CCAGGCATTCCAAAATTCAATCAACGGAAACGTTTTAACATCTTATCATTAAAGAATGCTTAAACAGAAGAGAGATATCAAATCCATATTGCCGAAACATTAGAGAAATCAGAAACCATTAATAGAGACGTCGATAAGTCATGGTATTTGCTCAAAGATGCTGTTTTAAGCGCTGCTGAAGGAATACTTGAACGACCACAGAACCACTCCCAGAAGCCATGGATGGATGAGGCATGCCTTGATGCTATTCAATACAAAAGAGATTGCTATCTGAAGTGTCTACAAGGATGCAACACCAGGTCCACGAAGAAGAACTATAAACTGGCAAGACAAGCCGTTACAAAGCTATGTAGACGAACGAAGAGAGAATGGTGGTAGAGAAAATGTGAGGAGATTGAAAGCTTCAATAAGGAACATCAATCGCGTAACTTCTTTCAACAGGTTAAAACCTTAAAGAAGGGCCCTCAAACTAGATCGACTGCTATTCAAAACGAAGATGGGGAGCTACAAGTAGACCTTAAAAATATTTTAGATACTTGGGCCGCTTATTTTGAGAATCTTCTCAACTTAAGTGACCAGCAACAAGTCGGGCGACGAGCAAAGCTTATTCGTGCGTCAACTCCAACATACCTGTGCACCAATTTTTCATTGATTTCAGGCAGGCCTACGACTCTCTCGAACGAGAGACTCTATGGTCTGCTCTGGTGTCAATGGGAATTCCTGGTAAACTGGTATCACTACGAAAAATGACAGTACAGAACTCTCAATGCTGTGTACGAGTAGAGAACGAAATATCAAAGTTTTTTAACGTCGACTCTGGTTTAAGACAAGGTGATGCTATCTCTCCTATACTTTTTAATTTAGCCTTGGGATATGTGTACCGTCAAAATAAACTACCGACTAATAACAATATCTTGTCAATAAACTCAGTACAGATGATTGCTTACGCTGATGATGTTGTCATCCTCGGCCGAAGTGAAGCTGTTATGAGTGAGACTTTCAAGTCGCTTGAGAATGGTGCTAGAAAACTTGGTCTGCAAATTAACTACAATAAAACCAAACATATGAATGTTTCAAGAGAGGCTGAGAAGAAAGATTTGATGTGCGGCGATGAACGAATTGAGGGAGTTGAATCTTTTAAATATTTAGGATCAATGCTTGACTCAAACAACATCATACTTACAGATATAAAAGCTCGAATCGCTGCAGGTAATCGAACTTTCTACTCAATTAAACCTCTTCTTGGATCACCGTATGTATCAACTAACACCAAGCTCAAGTTATACAAGACATTGATTAGACCGGTGGTGATGTATGGGTCACAAACGTGGACCCTTACACAAAATGACGAATCGCATTTATCTGTATTTGAGCGTAAGATCCTACGCTACATTTTTGGTCCACTTAAGACAGACGACGGGGAGAGTATAGAACCCGATATAACTTTGAGATCAGAGACCTTCTTGAGGGTCCTGATATAATGGGTTGTATCCGTTCTAATAGGATTGCTTGGTTTGGGCATGTTCTACGAGCCGATTCACAGTCTGGAATGATTAGAAAAATGTACGTTAGTACCCCAGGGAGTGGGCGACCGCGAGGTAGACCACGACTACAATGGGAGACTGACGTAATAAACGACCTTAAAAAAATCGGCTGCCATGGTAATTATGTCGCTGTTGCGAATGACCGTGGTGAATATTCAAAGCTGATCAACCTGGCAACGCTCCTACATGGAGCATAAACGCCTTAAAAAAAAAAAAAAAAAAATTATTACTTCGGTCTGAAAGACATAAGTATTACATTCATGAGCTCAAAGTGAAACTCTTACCCTCACTTTTTTTTGGCATTTCTCGACGTTTTAGGACCTACTGATTCTAAAAAAGCACAAAAAAATGTATGTCTGTCTGCAGGCCAGCCGGCCGTCACAACCGGCGAAATCTAGAAAACCGCTGGACGGATTTGAAAATTTTTTTTCTCTAAAAATAGGTATACTCAATGGGAAGAGCCGAAAGGACGATAACTGTTCCGGAAGTGTATCAAAAAAATCGTCAAGTTTGTCAAAACAAGGAAATTTGCATATTTTTTGCTTAAAAAACGTTCATTTTAAGAGATTACGAGTAGGAACATTAAATTTGGAGAAATCTTGATGGTCGGGATTGGTATGTGAGACCAAAATCTAGATTATTGCATTATAAGTTTGCCAAAAAAATGTTGTCAAGTGTGTCAACAGAAAGATTTTTATATATTTTTTTACCCAATTTTTTGGAAAAAAATAAAATTAATTTGTATAACATGAAAATATATTATTATTATAGAGAATTATGGCATTATAAGTTTGTCAAAAAAATAATGTCAAGCGTGTCAAAAATGATTTCATTGATTTTTTAGCCAATTTTTTGGGAAAAAAATGTAGCTGTTTTTATGACGTAAATGTAATTGAAAATGAAATTGGACATGGAAATTTTTTAATTTGTTATAGTTTTTGAAATATTTTTGGAATTTCGAAAAGTTTGTATTTTTGATTTTCTAATAATTTTTGCAATATTTTTAGAATTTTGGAAAAAGTTTTAATTTTTGATTTTGTAAGAATTTTTGGAATTTTGAAAAATTTTAAATTTTTGATTTTGTTATAAGTTTTGGAATTTTGAAAAAAGTTTCAATTTTTGATTTTGTAATAATTTTCGCAATATTTTTAGAATGTTGAAAAAAGTTAAATTAAATTTGAGATTTTATTATAATTTTTATTATTTTGGAAAAAGTTTCAATTTTTGATATTGTTATAATTTTCGCAATATTTTTAGTTTTGGAAAAAGATTGAATTTTTGGAATATTATTAGAATATAGAAAAAGTTTAAATATTTGATTTTATTCCAATTTTCGGAATATTTTTAGAATTTTGAAAAAAAAAATTTTTAATTTTATATATGTATATTTTTGGAATTTTGAAAAAAGTTTCAATATTTGATTTGCTATAATTTTTGCAACATGTTCAGAATATTTGAAAAAAGTTTAATCTTTGATTTTGTAATAATTTTTGGAATATTTTTAGAATTTTGAAAAAAGTTTTATTTTATTTAATTTTTACAATATTTTTGGAATTTTGAAAAAAATATGAATTTGTGATTTTGTTGTTTGTTGTGAATATTTTCTCGAAACGCTAAATGGAGAGGTTTTTGAGTAGTTTGCTGAGTGTATGTTAATTTATGATCTGATATAATTTTCCGGCATCGTATAGTTAGTTTTGTAATAAATTTCTAAACAGAGATTAAAAAAAATACTTGTACTTTAACAAAGAGTTATGTATGATATTCATCGCTGCCCAAAACTAAAAACCATGTTCTCATAAAAGTTTTTTGCCGAAAACTATATCAAAATCCTTAACCCAGACCGAAGTCTTGATATCTCAGAGCTGTGAGATTTCAGCCCCTTCATATTTTATAACTTAAATTGGCGTGTGATAATAAATAATAACACTTTTAATTTTTAAAGAAGAAATTTTAAAAATAATTTAAATCTTGAAATTTTTCAAGGTTTTGGTTATTAAAATATTGGCGTAAGAAACACATTGTTCATTCAAGTTCGTCCTTAGTTAAATACAAATCAGACCAGCTGCTGCTAACACACGCTGGAATTTGACACCCGTTGTTCGTATGGTAACTAATTTTTTTTCTGACAGCTTTCTCTAAACATTTGCCACGAATATTTTGTTCTTTGAAAAAGTCAATTTAATTTTTAATAATATTTGTGAATCCCTAAGGCCATTTTTCAGTATTGCAGCTTTTCTTTTATTGTTAATTCTGAAAATGCTAATATGGACGTAGTTAATCGATCACTAGAAGTGCATAGTTCTGAATCTGAGCGTTCTGTTTCAGATAAATCATTTAAAGCAAAGCGTTCAATTAACTCAACAAATTTTTTTTAAAAAGCTTTTTTGTTTTATTACATATTTCAGAAAATACGTTGCGTACTTTAATGGCAATCATGGAGATCGTGCAAAATATTCGAAAAATATATGTCCTTTCTTTGATACGTATATATAACGAGAACTCCTTTAAGTTCTTTAGTTATGAATGTTTTTTGTGCACTAAGTTCATCCAACATAAACGTTATGGTTCTATTATGGTGCTATTACACACAAATTAAATTCAGTTGCTATCATCAACTTTTCAGATGATAGTATTTATTATTTTGACTGTAGATGGCGAAAATATCAAAAACTGCAAGAAAATACAAATAACTTTACGAAGTAATATTAATTTTTAAACAACAATTTCTACAAAAATCATTAGTTATTTAGTATTGATATTATGTTATATAATCGATTATATCCAAATTAGTGGTATATAAATTGTAAATAAATTATATACTGTAAAAGCAAATCAAACGTCAAAATGACGACAACACTTTATAGAGCAATTGCTGTAGCTTGTACAATAAGAAAATGCGCTAAGAGAAAAAAAAAATGTGAATCGAAAATACGTAAAGAAAACGTAAAATTTTTATGATAAAATCTTGAAAATATGTATTTAATTATTTTATACCTAATATAATATAATTATTATTATGATTTTAATATGAAAATCAATTATTGTGATAATCAGTTTTAAACCGGTTGAATTTGCAGATGAAATCATCTGACAATTTTCTAGCAGTTAATTAGTAAACCAAATAATTTTTCTAAAAGTCAGTTGCTATCAGCTAACTTTTCTTGCAGTTTTTATATCTATCTCGCGCATGCTATCCCTCTTTTTCTCATGCAAAATATTTTTCATCAACTTTTCAGATTATGGTAATTGCAAAATTGATTATGGGAGCTGAATTTAATTTGTGTGTAATAGCACCATTAGAAACATAAAGATTTACATCGTAACGACACTGTCTTTACAGTAACTTATATTGGGTGCCAAAGCTTATTACTATAAGTTAAACAATTTCACCGTCCGAAAAGTTTAAATCAGATTCAATGGCGATTAAACTTATCCTAATTACACTTGCAGCTTTGCAAAATCTTTTTAGTATTGCAAGACGGTTGCTTGATCTTGAATCTAGAATCAAGGACAGTTGTTTTTTCACAACCTTACCATGTTTTTGGAGGTTGTCTTTTTTTATTGGTAGTTTGCGAAACATCACAACTTTTATAATTTTTGCTATTACGAAACTTATTTCGTCATGCTGAACATGAACAATGATGATACGGCAACTAATACTGCATAATCTTCTTCGTCTTCCAAAGGTTTCTGTTTCTTCAAAAGATCTATTTTCCTACATGAATATTGCTGATGCTTCTTGTATAAAATATTTATAACCATATATGAGGAAATAAACACAATTGGTGATATAAGCATTAATCAAAGATTCTACTTTTTTCCTAACGGCAACATCATCAGTCGTAATTGAATCAATGTTCTATTAAGTTTGAACATTTAAACATGTTGGTCTACAGCGTTAAACATTTATCAGATTCCAAGAACCAAATTCCAAAAGCAGTATTTGCAATAAACGAACTAATATCATGTATCTGCGTTTTATTACTAGCGGAAAACTGTTTGAATAATAAGTAGGAATATTTCATCGTATCTTTTGAGGGGTTTCATCCTTGGATTTTTTCATGTCTTAAAATATGTTTGGTTCGGTCCATGTTTATGCTATTTTATTATAAATTAATTTTCTTTAGAATATTATAATTATTAATTTTTTCAATTAAGTAACCATAAATGTATGTTTGTTTAATTTTTACCGAAACCGCTAGAAAATTAGAAATTTACCGGTTTTTTGGATAATGTAATTTTTGGTGATTTACCGGTTAACCGATTAACTGGTATTGAGAGATTTGCTATCAAATTTTTTTTTGTCTCAATGCAATATCCGTCGATTATTTTTATTTATTCTTTCCTACTATAAATCCATCCAGGCGTCAAACAAAATTAATATTATCGAAAATTCAAAATAAACTAACAATCAGAAAAATATTATAAATACAGACCGAAAGCTTCAAAACTTACGTCTATGTCTATTTCTGACAATAGTTTCTACAGTGCCATTAATTCTTTAAATTCTAATTAACATCAACAAAGCCTCAGGAATGGACAACATTTCACCCATTATTTTAAAAACCTTTTCTAAAGAACTTGCACCAACTTTGACTAAGATATTCTACCAATCCTACAAATCTGGTATATTTCACTCGTGCTGGAAGTTGGCAAATGTCCAGCCCGTCCCCCGAAAAGGGACCAAAATCCGATATCTCAAATTATATTATATAATTAGCTTTACTATCGGTCCTATCCAAAGTCTACGAGCATTATATTAATACACACATTTCAAAATTTCTGGAAGTAAACCATTTAATAGCCGACAGAAAATACGGTTTTCGAAACAAAAGATCAACTACCGATCTATTAAACTATGTAGCGCGTTGTTGGAACAGCATCCTTGATAAAGGTGGTGAAACATATGTTATCGTTTTAGATATCTCCCAGGCATTCGATTAAATCTGGCATGCGAACTTAATCAACAAGCTCGTTGCGTATGATTTTCATCCCAATGTTGTGAAGCTGTTTCAAAATTTTCTATCCAACAACCGATACATTTCGGTCTCCTTAGATGGATTTTCATCTGAGTCTAAACTAATTAACTGGTGTACCGCAAGGCTCAGTATTATCTCCAACCCTATTTTTGATTTATATCAACGAATTGTTGAAAATCACCAGCAACCCAATAAATAGTTTTGCAGATAGCTTGCAGATAGTTTTGCAGATAGTCGTTCGAGCCCCTTCCTTCAAAAGGTAAAATGCACGAACGAATTAATCCTGCCCGGAGAGACGCTGCCATAAATGTGAATAAAGACCTTAAAAAAGTAGCCGATTGGGGTGACTAAAACCTGGTCAACTTCAACTCTACCAAAACACTGCTGTTGATTGTTTCCAGATCAAAGACCGAGTTTCCCAAAGATATTTTATTCAGTATGTGTGATGAACCAATAGGTGAATGCAAACATATTCGTTTATTGGGTGTCACAGTTTAAAATGACCTACTCTGGAACGATCATGTAATGGCGATAGCAAAAATCGCGTTTAGAAAACTCGGCCTCCTACATAGATGCAAACGATTTTTCACTCCATACCAATTCCGCCATGTTTATAAGTCCTATATTCGTCCCTGTATGGAGTGCTGTTGTCAAGTTTGGGGTGCTGCTTCTGTTTCCATCCAGGCCCTCTTGGACTCTGTTCAAAAGCGGGCTATATGAATTGTGGGTGATCGAGATTTGACATCAAAACTTGATTCTCTACAACATCGTCGCACTGTTGCTGACTTCGTTGTTTTTTTACAAATATCGTAATAAGCAGTGCTCAGATGAAATCAGCAGCATCATTCCTCAAACTTATTCTTACCCCCGTTTCACTCGGCAATCGGCTAGCGCAACCAGTCAAACAGTCGAGATCCCGCTCTGTCATACTGGCAGATTGCAGACAGACTTCTTTGTCCGAACTGCATAAAAATGGAAAAGTTTTCCGGAATTCATAGTCTCAGTTGGTTTTAATCCGCAGAGGTTTAAAAAAGCGTTCATCAACACCTTAGAGCGCAAGTTGTTGTGGGACCTAGGTCTTAAAAGGTATTTACCTAGGTCTTAAAAGGTATTTACCTAGGTCTTAAAAGGTATTTACCTAGGTCTTAAAAGGTATTTACCTTGGTCTTAAAAGGTATTTATGTGTTGTTGTGACACATATTCTAAACCCTATAACAACAATTTTATTTAAAAAAAAATGCTAGATTACAAATCTACATTTCTACATATCTTCACTATGAAAATTAGGAAAAAAAACTTGGATTCGTCAAGAAATATTATTTTATTCTCTTCCATTTAATTATTATATCAGCTTTATTTGTATGTTTTTTCGATAATAATAGTATGTATTATTGCATTGTTTTCTAACCTATAGCTTAATGAACTTAACCTATTGTCAAATGAAAATTTTCCTATAAAAAATTATCATTATTCAATTGGTATGATTCCAATTGGTCAAATTGTTTTGATTTCATTAAATTTATTTTCAAATTATAATTACAATTGCTTTGATAAGTTTTATTCAAAAATCAAACTTTAAGTTAAATTCTCTTATTTCGTTTAGTTGAACTTGGTTGATTATCTGAGATGGGGGTTTTTTATCATCAGGTTTTTTTTTTTAATAAGAAATTTGATTTATCAATTAAAACAATAAAGATTTATTGTTTTAATTGAAGAAAATGTTTTTATTTTTTATAATACATACACAATTCTTTGTCAGAGAATAATGTATTGTAATCGATTCGTGTTTGTTTAATGAATTTTATTCGCTCGCTCGTGCCTTGCTCAAATTTTAAACGTTTGCTTGAGAATAAACTATTTCATTATACACTCATTGATTAATAGTATATTAAATATAGGGTTTCTCATTTCCGGTAGAAATTCAAATCCCGGGAAGCCGGGACAAAAAATATTAAATTCCCGGGATCCCGGGAAATCCTGGGAAACGCTAAAAAGCTTGATTTTTCTAATTGGGTGGTAGAAAAATGTGTAAAATTAAAACAGCACAAAAAATGTGTAAAATTAAAACAGCACAAAAAATGCCCTACTGATTTTTAAATTTCCATTATTTTTAATGAGAAAAACTTCAAAAATTAAATAAAAAAGAATGCATAAAAACAAAACAAAAATAAATTCTTAATACTAATTTTTCAAACAATTTTTCAAAAAACTAGGTGTCAATGGCGCCATCGCTCAAATTTGTCCGAATTTTCGTGACGAAACGTCCATTGAACCATCCGTCCAAGAGAACCATTAAACATAAATTAAGAGAAATGAAGCGCAAGTTTTAGGTAGATTTCTCAGAAAAATCTACCTATTTTAAGTTTGATGGTTTTAATTTGTTGTGTTTATATGTGTCAAAAAACCATACAAAAAAACCATGATACCATTGGTGTCAAAAAAAAAACATTTTCCTAATTTTGAACGAAATTAATTACTACAGAGGGAAAAGAACTAAAAACTACTCGATTTTCGAGTGAGAAAACTTTTGATATCTTTGAAAAAAGTACAAAAAAATGTTAATCGGGAAAACGGGATAAAAATTTACCCCGGGGAAAACGGGATCCCGGGATCCCGTTTGAGAAACCCTAATTACATACCTAGCGCTGTAAATAGCATTTTACATGCGAGTGAAAATATTGCGCACGAGACGCTAGCGGCGAGTGCAGTACCTTCACGAGCATGGAAAATGGTTTGCAGATCGAGGTTTGTTATATACTTTTTCTTCTTGTTTTAATGCCCAAACGCATATAATTACTTGAAAAAATGAAATACTACGCAATCCAATGATATGATAAACAACGTCAATTAAATGCAAATAGTTTACAATTTGTGGTAGGTTTTGCATTATTCTGTGTCAAAATGAATTGAAATATTTAATTTTTAAAAATCAAATTTTTCTTTAAATAAAAATTTTTCTTTTTATTAAAAGTGTTTCCTAATATATACATAGATGAAAATCTATTACCGCACACTTTTTTTCCTTACCGCACACTTTTTGAAATAATCAATTTACATGTCATGGATAGTGTGATGTAATTTATAATTTACTGTGATAGGAGTAGAAAAACTACTATTAAGACATTTATAATTCTACTAATTCATATTTCTAAAAAAAAAAAATTTTCGTGATAATTGTCCGTACTGATAATAATTGACCTATAGAATGATAATAATTGTCCGTTTCCTATTATTATTGTAATATGGTTGCTCAAATTAAATTAAATTAAATTTTTAAATTAAATAAAAGTAAATTCAAATAAAAGTAAAGCAAAACATTTTTGAAAAAAATTTCACATTCGAGAAAGGGGGGGGGGTATCATCCACCCCAGCGTAAAGTGCGCGATTTGTTTCAAACAATTTGAAATACTAAAAAAAGGTTATTTATGCTTACAATACGTTTTTGAAATTGATAAAAAGTGCATACTACTACTTAAGCCGGGCATTCACATACAACAGAAACTGAAACTGAAAACTATTCAAAATTCAAAACTCCATTATCAAAATTTAACATAATAATTAATGTTATGTGACAGTTTCTGGCTGGAACAGAAACATTTAAATTTTAATTGTTTCTGTTTTTGACAAAACAGACGAATTTTCAGTTTCAGTTTCTAAATTCGGTTTCTGTTTGTTGCTGTCAAATTTGTATGAAATTCAGTTTCGGTTTCTGTTGTATGTGAATGCACGGCTTAAGTCGTTCTGCAACATATTTTAATAAATTTTATTGTTTTTAATATTCATTTTTAGAGTGGATTTAAACATAAACTTCAATTTTTAATTGGTGAACACATTTTACCATATAATATGACTGTATACCAGGCAGTCAAACAATATTCACCTCTTGTCAATGATCAATCAGAAACAGATACTGATTCTGAAACACCAATTGGAAATGCAAGTGTATGGATTCAGCAGCATACAATATATTATCGACCAATAGATGACGATGTAAGTTCAACTGGATCAAAGAATTCTTCTAGTGGTAGTTCTCGTCGCGGAAAAGGTTCTATAACTAAAATATTTAGGAAACGCACAGAGATATGGGTTGAAGGCTGTGTTCCTGCATTAACATCTCCACTTACAAAGTTTTTGACTACTTCATTGCCAGCTGATATAGTAATGGTACAAGATGCATCATTAGACGCTTTATGTATGTTGCGAATATTAAATGCATTAAATAGGCATTGGAATACCTTATATCATTCTGTTCCATCACAACTTATTATAAATCAATCAGAATTTATTCACTCGAAGGTAAATATCTTGTATTTGAGCATTAATAAAAATTGTTTATATTTGGTTTAATAACTTATGTAGATTGCTGCCAAGGCAAATCGTCAACTTCAAGATCCGTTAGTTATAATGACAGGAAATCTACCACAATGGTTGCAACAAATTGCTACTGCATGTCCCTTTCTCTTTCCGTTTGAAACTCGTCATTTATTGTTTTATGCGATATCATTTGATCGCGATCGTGCTCTACAACGTCTTCTAGATACTACACCCGATTTAAATTCATCCGACACTTCAGAACGTGTAACACCTCGACTGGATAAAAGAAAACGAGCTATATCTAGAGAAGATATACTAAAACAAGCAGAAAATATAATTCAGGTTTAAAAAAAAAGCTTTGCAAATATGATGTACGACTAACATTAGTGTATTTGTAAATTTTAGGATTACGGTCATTCAAAAGCACTATTAGAAATACAATATGAGAACGAAGCTGGTACAGGATTAGGACCTACTTTAGAATTTTATGCTCTGGTATCAGCTGAACTTCAGCGCTGTGATTTAGGACTTTGGAATGAACACGATAGTTATAAACGCACAATATCCTATATTAGTGATGTAATTAAAACTAATTCTAATAATATTGATAATGAGATAGATTCGATTAATAAAAGTAATATAAATATTGGATCCGCTAGTATAATACATAGTGAAGGGTCTCTTAATATGTTAATAGAACCAACGGATAACAGTTATATGGTATTGAGCCATCAAAGAGAAGAGTATAGGATTGATAGCAATAGCTTAATTGTTCAGTCTATGGATGAGCTGATACATTCAACACCTGTTTCACAACCAAATCTATTGGTGAATGTACCAATTGTTACGTATGTTAACCCACCGAATGGATTATTTCCAGCCCCAATTGGTAAATCTGCTAAATTAGGACATACTTCTAGAGTAAAAACAAAATATCGTTTTATGGGGAAATTTATGGCTAAAGCTGTCATGGATAGTCGTATGGTAAGTTTTTTTTGTTTGCAAACAATTATTATGCAAGAACAACTCAATTTCGACAGCAAAATTAATTTTTAGTTGGATCTTCCATTGTCAATACCATTTTATCGTTGGCTTTTGGGCGAAGAACATTCACTCAGCATAATAGACTTATCTGAGATTGTTCCAGAAATTCAAGCAACATTGATACGGTTACAAGCAGTTGTTAGACAACGAGATATAATTCATCTTGACCCCACACTAGATGTTATGGAAAGGAACAATAAGGTATGATTTTAAAAGTTTCTTTAATAAAATACTAAGAAATCAAGAATCATTCATCATAATTTTTTTTTTGTTTAGAGTTTAGAAAATCACTAGTTTTTGATATCTAATTTTTGAAGTGTTATGTTAGGAACAGGAATAGGAATTACAGTATAGGAATTACAATAGGGAATTACAACAACACATAGACAGACAACTTTTACGACCTAAGTTTCACAACAACATGCGTTCTGAGGAGTTGATTACGCTTTTTTTAAACCACTGTGGATTGTACGCCCCCGAGACTAGTGATTCGGGCAAATCATTCCATTTGTACGATGTACGGACAAAGAAATTCCGCTTGATTTTAATTTCTACTTTTTTTAATAAAATGTGATGTGTAGTAGGCATTGCAATATGTGTCACAACAACACATAAAAACCTTTTAAGACCAAGGTCCCACAACAACATGCGTTCTAAGGATGTTAATGGACGCAAATCTGTTTTTTTTTTGTTTTTTTTAATATTTTTTGTTAAATAATGGATAACTAAACCAGAAATCCTATCACATATAAAATATGACATAGGCCAATATTTCGTGATAGGATAGGGAAAATAAAAATAAAATAAGAGATAAAAAGCAAATTTGTTTTAAAAACTTGCAGGAACAATACTAAAATTGGTTTGCCAATAGTCCAGCCAATGGCATAATCCTTGATTATGGGACGCAGTATATTTTTCAATGATTAAAGCTCAGATATATAGTTATATGAAGGCTCGTTTCTTCGAGCAAGCTACAGCGTTCCAGCATCAAGGAATATTCATTAGCTAAGATTGAGAGTGCTATCGTTGACTGAATACAGTTCATCCGCCAGCACCCCTAAGATATCACCTTGGCTAGTGATATCTCACTGCTATTGCCAGTGGTATGTGATATCTCACGTTAACTCATATGCCAATAGCAGGGACTGGAGTATGCGGGGTTGTCACACCCGTGGATCAAAAATAGAAAAAAATTAACAAATTAATAAAAAATGATCCCTCCATGCGTACAACTGATCCCTCCTACTACCTGTTAGTTTCTACATCTATTCTTTCATTTTCAAGGAATATTTTAAACTTTGGTATATATCTTGAAAATAACAGCGTCTACATGCTTAATAAATAGAAATTAGATTAGATTAGATAATTCAATTAGATGATCAATTAGATATCAAAAATAGTATTTTTATGAACATGCAACTATTATTTTTTTTAATCATTACCTATTTCCTGCAGATACTTAATTGATACTTGACTGTAAACTAAAACTAAAATCAAATATATTTTAGTTTTAGCTTATATATGTTTTTTTGCCTCTTTGCTCTTCGTTTGAGCGTAGCCGACTAATCAAGATTCTTTTGAATATTCCTATGAATCGTAGAACACTCCAAAACCAAGCAATTCTATTGAAGCGCATACAACCTATTATATTAGGACTTTCAAGAAGTTATTTTTTTTTATGGAACGCTAGGCATCTTTAGTGTTAATTAAAATGAATTAATCCTCTCTGAATAGCCGTTTACAAACTAGGATTTGAGATTATAATATTATTTCCTTTGAGGAGTTTATGAACGTTGAATTCGGAATTCTAGAGATTAAAATTGTCGAAAATAAAAAAGAAAAGATAAGAGAAATGAGAAAATCGTCAAATCCGCCGCATTTTTGTTAAAGTTAGAAAAAGTAAGTTAGTTAAAGTAAAAGTAAGGTAGCTAAAGTTCTAGTTGCCTGATTACAATTTATATCGGTTTTTGTAGTCTATCGTCTCTCTTAAATGGGTGAAAAAAGGTCTAAAACCGATAGCTGGATTTCTCAGTTTGTGTAAGGTTCCACGTTTGATTTGTGATTCATACATCATCACCGGTCCAATAAAAGTCTTGTTTAACTTGAATTAGTGTTAGTTGGTAGACAAATATGTTGAACTATCGACATTTGTCGAAAATCAGCCTCATCGATAAAAGTGCACCTCGGTTTTGCCAAAAACCACACTAAATGTATTGTGCAATATAGGAATTACAAAAACAATCGCGTTCTTAGGTGCTGATTGACGTAATTTTTTTTTGTTTAATTTTTTTTTTTTAAGAACGGATAACTAAACAATAAATGCTATCACATATAAAATATGACATAGGCCAATATTCCATTATATGATGGAGGAAGTAAAATAAGAGGTAATGGTCAATTTTTCTAAGATTTGTAGGAACAAAATTAACACGGTTGTAAATAAGCCAGTTAGTAGTATATTCCTTGATCAGGAGGTGCGCACTATCTTCTTCAATTATTAAAACCCACTTATAGATTAATATTGAGGTTCGTTTCTTCGAGCAAGCAAAAGCGTGCCATCGTCAAACAATAGTCAATAACTAAGATTGAGGGTGCTACTATTGACTAAATTTAGTTCGTTCGCCAGCACCTCTAAGATATCACTTTGGCTAGTGATATCTCACTGCTATTGCTACTGATATGTGAATATGATATTTCACGTTACCTCGTATGTCAATTAAGTATTTAGCAATTGTTTTATGTGCGCCTGCTTGGTAAAAACGTAGATAGGCTGCCATAGATGTTATACTTTATAGCGTGCCTTGATGTATTATGTAATTAGCCATTTGTTCAGTTGTCAGGGGGTAATCGCTTGCATTCTTAATGACGATTATCTCTGTCATAGGGATGTCATCCAGTTGTGGGTCGCAGGACCTTTGTTTAAAATTTATCATGGATTGCACATATCTGCACAGAATGAAATTAAAATAAGATAAGAAAATGCATTTGTACCAAAAAGAAAAAAATAACTTATTTGAGAATTAGATGTTACTTTCATTAGTTGTGCCTTAAAAATACTAAATATCTTTTGATTAATATCTTTTTACCTAACGTATTTTTATTTTATTTAATAATTTCTAGTTGCTTTGTGAGATTTTCCTTTCATGGAGCGATCAGTTTATGTTGACTTGTTATTTTTGTTTATTTATGATCTACGGGTGTGACAAATCCACGTACTTCAGTCCCTGCTGTTGACATACGAGTTAACATGATATATCACAACAATGAGAAATCAGTATCTTTGGTGATATATTAGGGGTGCTAGAAGATGAACTGTATTCAGTCAACTGTAGCACACATAATCTTTGTTGTGGAATATTCCTTGATAATGGTACGCTATTACTTGCTCGAAAAATGAGGCTTCTTATCTGGGTTTTATTCATTGGGCAAGACAGTGCTAGACTTTTTTATGGTAATTTCTGATGTGTTTTTCTAAGGAACGTATCTACCGCATAAAAAGAGAATTAAGTTTATTCGATATTCGCAGATGATAATATGCAAGTTTTTTTTTGCGGCAAGTGAACAGATGCCTTTCATAAAATATTTGTTTTCAAATATATTTGTCAAAACTCATTGACGAATAAATTTGCTGATAGATAGAAAGCTTTTGCTTTCATATAAAATGAAATAAATCCAATCTTATAATGTAGATGTAAACAAAAACTATTTCGCTATAAAAATTGTATGTATGCTAATTAAATTAATTCTATATTTATGTGCCGATGTTGTAGATTGAAACATTAGATCTCGATGGCTGTTCTATTGCTGATTTAGGCTTAGATTTTGTTTTACCGGGTCATGCTGATATAGAACTGAGACGTGGAGGACGTGATATACCTGTTACAATACACAATTTGCATCAATATATTTTACTTGTAACTCACTGGTTCTTAGTTGAAGGGGTTTATAGACAGTTTGAAGCATTACGTGAAGGTTGGTATACTTCATTTAAACTACAAAATTCAGTAATAATGTCAATCGAAATGTTTTTTAGGTTTTGAGAGTGTATTTTCTCCAAACCGCTTACGTATGTTTTATCCTGAAGAATTGGAAAATGTATTTTGTGGTTCGGGATCACAAACAATATATAAATGGGATATTAAAATGCTACATGAAAATTGTCGTACTGATCATGGATTTACTCAAGATTCAAAAGCTATAGAATATTTTTATGATATAATAAGTAATTATGATCGCGATGAACAACGAATGTTTTTACAATTCGTGACAGGAAGTCCAAGACTTCCTACCGGTGGTTTTAAATCATTAACTCCGCCATTAACAATTGTTCGGAAAACCATGGATAGTAATCAAAATCCAGACGATTATTTACCATCAGTAATGACTTGTGTAAATTATTTAAAATTACCTGAATATACATCACGAGATGTGATGAAATCTAAACTTTCAACAGCTGCAAATGAGGGAAGTATGAGCTTTCATTTATCTTAAGATCCAATTTTTTGAATCAGTTTTTTGAAATTATATGAATTTCTTTATTTAAAAAACTTTAAAATAACACGAAACTTGAAAATAAAATTATTAATAAAATTTTGTGCAATGTTTTTCCAATACCAATCATTATTGTTTTATTTCGTTTGGTCGCTTTATTGTGTTATCTTTTATTTTCAACAACTAAAATGTTTACATCTCTTGTCAATTTAAACAATATCGAATAGGGCCTTTTTAAAAACTATGGACCTATACGGAATCAAAAAAAGCTTTTAAAAAGCATATCAAAATTTACTGTGAGAAAGAAAAGAATTAATTGACAAATAATTACATAAATAATAGCTGCAAGAAAAATGTTGAAAAGAAACACATTAATGCTCGAACTATTGTGATTAAATTAAATAAATGAATTTATTTATAAAGATAAAATCAATATTTTTATTAAGTTACATTTTTTTTTTGTTTTTATAACTAATTTAAATTTCGCGCTAAGCTTAAAATATTATTTTTACTCTACATGAGTTTTAGAGTTTTACCAAACGTAATTTAAAATGTAAAAGCATAGTTTTAATTTATTATATAAATATTAATTAACTAATTTAATAAAGTTTAGAATAATGATTACTAAATATATAAATATGTTTTTTAATTTAAGGTATATAATTAAAAATATAAATTTAAAGTTTTAATAAAATGATGTTTCTATACCGATAAAAGTTTTACGTTACTGTAAACCCTGTATTGTAAAAAAAAAAGTATAAATAAACATAAAATGGAATTTGAACTTCCTTGCGTATGTTTAATTTTTTAAAATCAATATTTGGATTAATCGACAAAACATTCAAATTGGAAAATCATTTGGATTCGATGGTATTCACTACAGAGCCAAAGTTCTGTACGTGTATTCCGGCATTTTCCTGTAAATTGCGAATTGAGAAAAAAAGTGCAAGAAATAAAATAAAGACATCTTTCTAATAATTATTTGTTACTTCCCCCGGAACTGAATGCTAGCAGGTGTTCGATGAAATCTAACTAGGGGTTCGATTAAGTATAACACCAAAATTGTCTCCAGTAACCCAATTCCGGTTCATCCTAAAATAAGAATTATTAAATTCATTTTCTTTAATTTATTTTTTATTATTTTACAAAAGTTTTATAAAACTTTAAAATGAAAAAAGAGAAACACGTATAAAGAGAAAAATTGCGTTTTAATGTAATAAACTATAAGGTTTATCCAGAGAAATCGATTTCGAATTGAAAAAGTTGAAAGGAAAGTTCCTGCTCATAAATTCCGAAATTAAAATTCTCATAATGTTGCCTAATATGCATGCATGTTAGCCAACATCTAAAATATACAAGCACTAAATTTTTGGAAGATAATCATTTGATATCTGACAGCCAATACGGTCTTAGAAATAAAACATCCACAACCGCCGATCTATTGAACTATGTAGGACATCTTTCGAACAGCTTACTTGATAAAGGTGAAACGTACGTTATTGCATTAGACATCACAAAATCATTTGTGTGAATCTAGCATGCCAACTGAATCTGACATGATCAACAAGCTTTTTGTGTACGGTTTTCATCCCACAGTCGTGGAGCTGATTCAAAATTGTCTGTCTAACCGCTACATTTCTGTATGAAAGATGACTTCTTCTGAGTCTTAATTAATTAACGCTGCTGTTATTAATTTATATCAAAGAACTGTTGAAAATCACCAGCAATCCGATAAATAGTTTTGCAGATGGTAGTCACTGCACAAGTCATTCGTCTCCCTTTCTTCAAAGGGTAAAATGCATGAACGAATAAATCCTCCCGGAGAGACGCAGTCATAAATATAAACGAGGATCTAGAAAAGTCATCGATTGGGGTGACAAAATTTCGGTCAATTTTAATTTCGCCACACAGCTAGTGATTGTTTTCCAGATTGAAGACAGAGTTCCCCAACGATATATCAATTACATAGTATGTGTGACGAATAAATAGACGAATGTGAAAGCATTCGTTGATTGGGAGTTACAATTTCCAATGACTTACTCTGGAACGATAATCTAATGGCGATGGGAAAGAGCGCGTCAAGAAAACTCGGCCTCCTCAATAGATATAAACTTATTTATTACGGAAATGTTTAATTTGACATTAAATCTTGATTCCCTACGATTCTTGATTTCCCGCGACTATGTTGCACTGTTGGTGTTGTTTTTTTTTTCAAATACCGCCACCAGCAGTGATCGGATGAAGATCTGTGGCGATAACTTTCCGCAATATTGAAAGGAAAAGTTGCCTGGAAAGACGAGGCATTATGGGAAATCATAAACATCTATTGTCATTATTTTTTCATTAATATTAATATTATTGATTTTTTTTAACAACAATAATTGTATTGTTAATTTTATCATTGTGTTGATTTATATAAATGCCAAATAACGCCTTATAGCTTGTAATTCGCGCTATATAAAATAAATAAGTTATAGCTAGTCATTCGTGCTATAACAATCCAAATGGCTTCAAATATTTTCTTCGACAAAGTATTTGTATATAGCTTAATATAAAGCTTAATGATAGAATAAAGGAAATTAGCCTTTATAATAGAGATGAGATTTATTGAATAATAATAAGTTTCATTGATGATGCACCAATAATTATATTATTAAAAACGTAATGTAATGATTCACATTGATGCACAGATTTTCAATCTAATCAATTAAATTCAGGATGACATAAACACAACAAATGTATTTTCATATATATTTCCATTTCAAACATGCATAGAATAAAGATAATAATCAATAAAAAACTCAAAACTCAATCAAAAAAGATTACTCCAGAAGATGGCCTAACAAGCTGAAATATATAGAGTAACAGTAAAATTAAAAAAGCTTTGTTTTCTTTAATTTATTATTAAACTTATTAAATAAGTTATTTGCGTAAAGTAACAAGAGATTGACATTATGTTAATAAAAAACAATATTCTTTTTCAAAGTTTAGCTGACATATTAATATCATAATATACAGGTGCCGAAGTTTCAGTTCTCCCCACTACTGTGGAGGAAAAAATTTCCAGAAAATAAGACATATACCTTTACGCCGCTAATGCGACTAAATTTATCACTTACGGTACACGATCTTTAAACTTAAACATTGGTCTTAGACGAGCGATCTGACAGACCTTTGTTATAGCCAATGTTACCACTCCTATCCTAGGAGCTGATTTTCTTAACAAATATCAAGAGACGCGGTAGTGTCTTGCGCGCCATGTTTTGAAAAACACTACTAGTTCAAGAGACGCGGTAGTGTCTTGCGCGCCATGTTTTGAAAGACACTACTAGTATATATATACTGTGCAAATATATACTGTGCAAACCTATTCGTTTAAAGGTTAAAAATTTCATTTCGAATAATTTGCATTTTTTCTACAACTGTATTCAAAGTTATCAATAAAAGTATATCTTATGCCCAAAATACATGTGCAGAAAGTCTGCACGCAGTGCTGCATGCATATCTGCATCTAAAATAGATGTGCAGAATTTTTATATATTTGACGTGCAGAATTTTCGTAACATTGACAGTTCGTTTTCTTACGTATTATGAAATAGTTATAAGTGAAAATTGTCACAATTTAAAGAAAACTGTCTTTTTAATTAAAAGATAGAAGAAAATAATTGAATCATTGCCTGTGAAAACGTTTATGTCTAAATTAAAATTTAAGTTCAAATTACATATACCACTGTTTCCGATAATCCTTTCTCAAAAATTTATTTATTAACAATATTAGTTTTAATTATTTTATAATTGGGATTATTTAGAATATTTGAATATCTTTATAAACAAATAATCATTACAAAAATAATTTCATTTAAAAAAAAATATCATTCATTTTTTTTGAGTTAAAAAAAAATAATTCATTTCCAAACAAAATGTCAAAATCATCCATTTTTATCTGAGTTTTCAAGTAGTTTTTGTTTTTTTTATTGTGGTAGCACTGCCTCTGTGCAGCGAAATTAGAATTAGAGATATCTTGCAGAATTTTTCTGCATGCAGAATTTACATGTAATTGCTCTCGTATAACAACACATGTTCTAATTTCGCTGCATGCAGAATTCTGCACATGTATTTGGACCATTAATTAACTATATGTTTCTCATTAGTAAAAAAAAAGTCAGCATTCATGCTTTTTTATGAAAGTTTATAAAATCAAAATTTTGCTTTCCCAAACTTTTAGTAAAATTAAAATGTTTTTACAAATTTTTATACCACGTTGGTAGCATTGATATGAATGTAGTAATTTAGTATCATTTTGGCGAATTTTCAAAAACCAACCAAATGTACAGAATTGAAAAACACAAAATTATGCGAATTGAAATTTATTATCCCTCAATATTGGTAATATTTAACAACAGTTAAAAAACTTAAACACGAACCCAGATTAGTTTGCAACTTATAGTTGTTTTCGATAAAAATATTTGTTATGTTTGTATCCAGAAAACCCATCAAATGTTTTATTAATATATTAAATGGAAGTTGGTAATTATAAAGGTATTAGAAAAAAGAATATATTTAGAATATGCTTTCAGTAAAAAGACCTATTATTGATGTGTTAAGAAAACGATGTTTTGAAAACATGTATTTGGTCTATTATGTAAATTTGTTATCTGAGAGAACCCAACAAATGTTGTATCGATAATAAATTTTAATTTTTATTTCATTTTATTTTAGAACGTTGGTAGTTATTTTGAAGTGATGAGATAAAAAAATAATTTAGTAGGCTTTAAAATTTTGTGTTTTTAAGCTTTATGAGATATAAAGAAAAGAATTTGAGAAAATTTTATTATTATTTTAAGGGTTCCGTACTTTGAAAAAATAGAACAAAACCCTTATGGTGAGGACTTGATTGTTTATTATCCATTATTCACAACGACTTTCTCACTGAAAATGAAAATATATGTATTTACGTATATTTATGTGGTAAGATAAGGCGAAAATGACAAATATGTGCCGATTTCGAGATTGAGGTGATATATAACCGTAAAAACTGAAATTTTTTAAAACTTTCAGTCAATCATAGACTATAAAGTTTATGGAAGACATCAATGGTACTTGGCTGAACGTAATCAAGAATTTTTAAAAAAATTGTTTAATTGCGAAACACTTAATTTCACATCTTTTTTGCACAATGTTGTTTTGTTTATTATTAATTTAGAGTAAATAACAATCGATTTAAGCTTTTATGCTATCCTCAAGAACTTTTATAAAATTGTTATGTTAATTTTTTTAAATTATTAGTCAAATACTATAGTTTTTATGTGTGTGTTTCCGTTGTATGTAATAATTTTATTAATTTTCGAATGCATTGCTTTAGACTTATTTTCGAATATTTCTTTTACTTTGTCATGAGTTGTTCATGTGAAAAGTAAAAGAAATATTCGAAAATAAGTCTAAACCCAGCGAATAAAATGCTATCGATTCGTTCATGAATCGATGAAGAAGCTTCTTCTCTGAGGTGTAGAATCGTGATGGAAAAGGTATGGAAATTTGTATGTAAATAAATAAAATGTCCGCCAGATTCGTGAACGAATGCTCTAGTACGATTCATCATGTAATACTCCCACTTGAATCGCTGTGGAATATTCCACAACGATTCTTTAGTGAAATTTAGACTACTTTCTTAAACGATTCTTCATAGAAATTTTGTTAGTTGTTAACATTGCAATAATTAAAACTTATTTTATTTTAGTTGAATTTCATTTTATTTCTAATAAATTTATTTATTTAGATTTAGTACATAGTTATATAGTGCTACTTTAATACAAAATTTATATTATTTTTGTTTTTCTCGCGATGCATCTGAAAACGTAAAAGAATTTTTTTTATTGAAATAAAATAGTTTTAATACTTACCGAAAAGAAATGATTTAATAGCTGGTAATTGCTATTTTACTTCTCTCCATGACTGTCTTCAAAGTTTATTGTTACCAGAACCAGATTGCTTATCAGCCGCCATAATTATTTACTCCCTGTAAAAATTTGAACAAAAATGTTTGTTTATAGACCAGCATTTTTTGTAAATTTTTCTCTTTACTTAATTAAGTACACTTTCGCGTTTTTATAGTTCACATTATATTTTGTATATTTAAAAAAACCATTACTTAAAATTGAAAAATATTTTCTCACGAAAAAACATACTTATGAACTACAAAGTTATACAATGTTGATTTTGTCTTGTTTTAGTTCACTTTATTAAAACTTGTATAAAGATGGCATACTGATCAGAGAATTAACCAATCAGAAGACATTAAAATGTTATAGAAAGATTCGAGATAGAATCGTAGTGTAGTCTTCCTATGGAAAAGCTGTAGAAACTTTCTCCTGTAGAAACGAAATTCGTTGGGAAGCAATGCATACTTATTTTCGAATATTTCTTTTACTTTTTCATGAGTTGTTCATGTGAAAAGTAAAAGAAATATTCGAAAATAAGTCTAAAGCAATGCATTCGAAAATTAATAAAATTATTACATACAACGGAAACACACACATAAAAACTATAGTTGAGACCTGTTTACATAAAAACGATACTTTTATTTTTTAAAATATTGCACCTAGGTCCTAGATTGATAAAAAATCGAGAGTAAAGTTCTCTGTAGAAAACATTTTATATGGATAATAATAATTTGATTCTCCCATATTATATTATAACTTTACAAAAAACAGTCAAATCGTCGCAAAAACAACCAAAAGGCTGTAAAAAAGCCGCGCCATGTTTTTCTTTAGCTTGAAACTATCATTTTAACTATAAGAAATAAATTCTTGTATCTTATTCTTTACAAAAACTTCTCAAATCATAAAGCACTAGTTATAAAATTTCTTAATGGCATTTTGTTTTCTAAACATCTAGCTATATTATCTAATTTAAGTAATACTCTAGAACTACATATCATAATTCTAAAACATATAATAAATATGCACATATATTAAAATTTATTTAAACAGAGGAAATATAATTTATTTTTTTTTCTATAAAAAACCGCTCACTTTCACTTACATATTTCTTGAACAAAAACCTTGGTGCGACCTTTTCTTAATATGACCTATTCTTAATAAAGCCAACCGCATAGTGACTATGGTTGATTCATAATAAACATTATATTGAAATAACCATTGATTAAATAGCAATCTTAAATGAATATCAATGAATGTTAAAATTCAGTACGAAAAGAAATTTATTGATAATGTTATTTCATAGTCATCGTTATATTGTTATAGTTGCCATTTGCTAGATATTCTT
Organism: Diogma glabrata; assembly: GCA_963693315.1. NCBI lineage: Eukaryota > Metazoa > Arthropoda > Insecta > Diptera > Cylindrotomidae > Diogma > Diogma glabrata. The sequence continues at coordinate 146,399,179 of OY856188.1, read as the reverse complement.
ACAGCAAATCATGTCTTATATAAAATTAAGCATACCGTAATAATATAAAGGGAATTTCAAATAGATTACTATACTTCAGGAAAATTGTAGAAAATATGATACTGACTTAATTAATATAATTAGAAGTCCACTGTTGAATTCATCGGCTTTTCACAGTCGTCTGAAAATAGACCTTAAGAATGACATTATTAAATTAATTGAGAAAAGGTCGCGCCAAGGTTTTTGTTCAAGAAATATGTAAGTGAAAGTGAGCGGTTTTTTATAGAAAAAAAAATAAATTATATTTCCTCTGCTTAAATAAATTTTAATATATGTGCATATTTATTATATATTTTAGAATTATGATATGTAGTTCTAGGGTATTACTTAAATTATATAATATAGCTAGATGTTTAGAAAACAAAATGCCATTAAGAAATTTTATAACTAGTGCTTCCCTGACGGAAAATAAAGTATGAAAAACTATGAAAAAAAAAAAAAAATTTATGCAAAACAAATATGATAAACTATAAAAAAATATGAAAAACTATCTAAATTAATGAAAAACATATGTAAATTTGGACATTTTTCATAAATTTTCATAGTTATTTTCAAAGTTTTTCTACAAACAATTATGAATTTCTATGAATTTTTATGACAATGATTAATGAAAATTAAAAAAATATGGATATGCCAAACTGTGATGGTTGGCGGTTCGAAATTCGAAGGTGTCATTTTTGGAAGGATGTTTCCATACGAATAAAAAATTGAAGAAAAACGTGTTCTAGGCCGAGTTGTGAAAACTTGACCATTTTTAATTTTTCTGAAACTTTTCATATTAAAAAAATGGACAAAATAAAAAATACAATTCATTTTCCAATTTTTTTAAAGTGCATAGTTTGAGCATATGGGGGCACCCCATTATGTTTGAAAAATTAAAATTCTGCCAATCCGATGTAACTTTGCAATTAAATTGCTCAAGAACGGCTATACCGATTTCATCAAACTCTTTTTTGTTTGATAGATGATTGGTTGGTCGTTTAAAAAAAATAATTAATTGTATTTGTAATTAAGTTTTAGATAAAAATATTAAAAAAACTTTTATAAAGATAGCGCTAGGGTCGAAGATCAATTGGAATTTAATTCATTTTTTCCTGAAAATAGTTCTATTCTTACTTTGATATCAGATTTACAAGGAGGCGTTAATTTTTGTTCTTGAGATATCTAATTTTAAAGATTTTTAGTACGACAAAAATTCTAATTTTTCATCATTTTTTCAAACAATTTCCGTTAACAAAAAATTTTAAAATCAATTAAATTTTAACTTTTTTTTTTTAAATATAGTTCTATCCTTACTTTAAAATATTTCAAATTTACAAGGAGGCGTTAATTCGTGTTCTTGAGATATTTAATTTTAAAAATGTTTAGTCCGTCTAAAATTCTAGTTGTTCATTATTTTTTCGATCAATTTTTATTATCAAAAAATTTTAACCACTGAAGTTTGAAAAAATGATGAAAAATTCGAATTTTAGTTGGACCAAAAATCGAAATAGGTAATATGGGCGAAATAGCTAATTATGTATTAAGGACTTTTTTGCTTCAGAGCGAAATCAAAGAAACACTCGAAAGCAAAAAGAAACTTTATGTCCGAATTACGTACAAAGTTTGTTGTACGAGTAAGATTCTATGAGATTTATGCTAAAATAATATATAATACCAAACACAAATTTTGGCATATTGAGTGATCATAATGTAAAAACATAAATTTTTAGAAAAGCTCACAATTGCTCCTATTTTATCCTGGTTTCAACAAGGTTGTTTTTATAGATAAATGGAAAGATTGGAATGGAAATGATCCTTTGCATCATTTTGCATTTGTGAACAAATTGTGCGCAAATGCGGTGGCCAAAGTTATATGGTGTCAAACTTTCAACTTCACATTGGCTCTCTTTGAGATTTAAACTAAATTTAGATTTTTACTAAATTCTCAAATTATGAAGCTCCGCTAATCTGTTTCAAAACTGAGTGATTAACTATCGGATTGAGGTGTAACTGACATTAAATGATTATTATATGCTCTTGTTAAAACGCAACGTTACCTTTTCGGAATATTCAGAAATTTTGTTTGACTTTTGTAACTTTCGCCCTTTTGAGTTTCCGCCAAACTTAGTTTTCATATTTATCATGCAGAGAACCTAATCTATCTATTTACAAAATCGCTATTTTGTATACCGAAATAAAATAGGATTCGAAAAAAATTTACGTGCTCAATAATCAGATTTTTTCTTCGTTTTTCATAGTTCATAAACATAATTTTTCAGATAAATTCATAATTGTTTACCTAATTTTCATAGAAAATAAGAGATTTATAAAAAAATTAACATGTTCATAGTCACAGTTTTATCATAGTTTTTCATTTTTCAAAGACATACTTTTGCAGGGAAATTCATACTTTTTCCTAAAAAATTATATTTGTTCCTATTATTTTCGATGAAAAATTATTATTGTCTATGACTTTTCGTTTCATAGCTTTTCATTGAATTTCTTTGAATTTTTCATAGTTTTTTTTCCGTCAGGGTTTATGATTTGAGAAGTTTTTGTAAAGAATAAGATACAAGAATTTATTTCTTATAGTTAAAATGATAGTTTCAAGCTAAAGAAAAACATGGCGCGGCTTTTTTACAGCCTTTTGGTTGTTTTTGCGACGATTTGACTGTTTTTTGTAAAGTTATAATATAATATGGGAGAATCAAATTATTATTATCCATATAAAATGTTTTCTACAGAGAACTTTACTCTCGATTTTTTATCAATCTAGGACCTAGGTGCAATATTTTAAAAAATAAAAGTATCGTTTTTATGTAAACAGGTCTCAAAAAAATACAGCAGAAATTAAGAAAATTAATTCTCGGAAAAAGATACCCACGACCTTTTATTCCAAAGCAATTTCGTCAATCTGTTTTCGAAACTCTCCATAATTTATCTCACCCACAGGAGTCCACAGTTCTGTCAAACTTTTTTCTGAAAAAGTCATATGGCCATTTATTAAGAAGGATGTACGACAAATGGCACAGAACTGCCTGGCTTGCCAAAAGGCAAAAGTCTCTCGCCATACTCAATCTCCTTTAGGTAATTATCTTCAAACTTCTCAACGATTTTCCGAGATTCATATGGGCATTATTGGTCCACTTCCTACCGCTGAGGACAAACGTTATTGTGTCACTATTATTGACCGTTATACTCGATGGTCTGAAGCCATTCCTATCTCGGATATTACAGTTGAAACGGTAGCATCAGCTCTCTACTCTAATTGGATTGCTCGTTTCGGAGTACCTTCAGTAATCGTCACTGATCAGGGCTCCCAATTCGAATCCAATCTCTTTATCGAGTTGTCAAAACTTAGTGGTTTCGAACGCAAACGCACTACAAGTTACGATCCTAAATTGAACGTTGACATCCGAACTCTAAAATCCGCGATAATGGCCTACGACAGAACGGACTGGACACGAATTTTACCGTCAATATATTACTTGGTTTACGAATCACTTTCCGTGAAGACTTCCAATCTTCATCGGCTGAGCTCGTCTACGGTACAAACATACGTCTCCCCGGAGGATTCTTCAGCCAAAATTCTAACTCCTCAATCTGATTTCGTTTCACAATTAAAACAACATTTTACTCACCTTCGTCCCTCTACTGCGTCAAGACACTCTTCTCGTAATATTTTCGTCTCCAAAAACCTTGAGTCTTGTTCGCATGTCTTCTTACGTACGGACTTAGTACGTAAAGCATTACAGCCTCCATACGAAGGTCCATTTAAAGTCATCAGCCGCGATGATAAAAATTTCGTTATTGACCGTAAAGGTCAACATATTCGAGTTTCCATCGACAGATTAAAACCGTGCTTTAAGGAACAATCTGAAGATGACTCAACTCAAAGCTCACCTACTTCGAGTACTAATCTCAGTCACGCAGACGAAACTTCGTCTTCTACAGATAATGTCCATTCTACTCCGTCGGACACATTTCAGTCTTCTCCTTCTACCTCCGCAGAAACGAGAAAACGCTACGCTAAGGCAACTGTATAACCTAAAAGGGTTAGATTTAATCTCATTTCTCAAACACAAATATTCCATCCTGCATCCACAATTACGTGAGCAGGTAGAACCAATCGTACCTCTGCTCGTTTCCTCCGTGCTGTAGCACAATAATTTCTATATCGTACCATCTTCGATGGCACTAGGGAGGAGTGTTGTGGCGATAACTTTCCGCAATATTTAAAAACGTGTAACTCCTTTTTTTGGAATGAAAGGAAAAGTTGCCTGGAGAGACGAGGTATTATGGGAAATCATAAACATCTATTGTCATTATTTTTCCATTAATATTAATGTTATTGATTTTCTTTAATAACAATAATTGTATTGTTAATTTTATTATTGTGTTGATTTATATAAATGCTAAATAACTCCATATTAAAAATTCTTGAATGGAGATGATTATTTTAATGCCAGGTTTTATGTTTATTTAAAATAAAACTTACTTATCAAAAACATTATATTAGAAATAATTCCATACAATACAAATTTATATTCATGTATTTAGATTTCTATGAATAATTTTAAATGTTCCAATAAATTAAAAAAAATATTCTTGTAAGTGGATCATGAATACTCTGTGTTTGAAGAACTGATCCGGAATTATTAAAAAAAGAAACACAAATATTTGCAGTGATTCTTTGAACTGCATTCAAACTCGTATATGCGGACAAATTAGTAAATTTATTGAATCCTGATTGAAAATAGATAAAATACTACTCCTTACGAATATCCCCTGACGGAAAAAAGCCTATGAAAAATTCCAAGAAATTCAATGAAAAGCTATGAAACGAAAAGTCATAGACAATAATGGGGCCTATTCAGTAAAATCTTCTATCGAAAATTTCTGCCGTTCTTTTATTTTTTGTATGAAATTTTATTTTCCCGTTATAAAATTTCATACAAAAAATAAAAGAATAACATAAACTTTCGATAGAAGATTTTACTGAATAGGCCCCAATATTTTTTCATAGAAAATAATAGCAACAAATATAATTTTTTAGGAAAAAGCATGAATTTCTCTGCAAGAGTATGTCTTTAATAAATGAAAAACTATGATAAAACTATGACTATGAACATGTTATTTTTTTTTTAAATCTCTTATTTTCTATGAAAATTAGGTAAACAATTATGAATTTATCTGAAAAATTATGTTTATGAACTATGAAAAACGAAGAAAAAATCTGATTATTGAGCACGTAAAATTTTTTCGAATCGTTTTTTATTTCCGTATTCAAAATAGCGATTTTTGTAAATAGATAGATTAGGTTCTCTGCATGATAAATATGAAAACCAAATTTGGCGAAAACTCAGAGGACGAAAGTTACAAAAGTCAAACAAAATTTCTGAATATTCCGAAAAGGTAACGTTGCGTTTTAACAAAAGCATATAATAATCATTTAATGTCAGTTACACCTTAATCCGATAGTTAATCACTCAGTTTTGAAGCAGATTAGCGGGGCTTTATAATCTATGGTAATGCCTTGGTTTTTGTCGATACGTAATTCAAAGATGTTAAGTAGGAACATTCTGATATAATGTAAAATTATTCAGTTTCTTGTTGAATGGGAATGCATAATTTTTTATTCGTATGGAAACATCCTTCCAAAAATGACACCTTCGAATTTCGAACCGCCAACCATCATAGATTTGCATACATATATTTTAAATTTTCATTAATCATTGTCATTAAAATTCATAGAAATTCATAACTTTTTGTAGAAAAACTATGAAAATTTATGAAAAATGTCCAAATTTACATATGTTTTTCATTAATTTAGATAGTTTCTCATATTTTTTTATAGTTTTTTCATAGTTTATCATATTTATTTTTCATAAGTTTTCATTTTTTTTTCATAGTTTTTCATACTTTATTTTCCGTCAGGGTCGACTAGCAATTTAAGAATTAATTCATCTGGATAACAACTCATCTCCACTATCCACATATCATCTCAATTACCTGAACAACAATATTTGGACAACGCCCCTAGCAGCTTCCGGACAACACTCATCAGTTACCTAAGATCCAACCAACGTGCCTCAAACTCAAACATATTCCTTTCCCCGTTTTACTCGTCAATCGGTTTGTACAGAAAAAATGTTGAGATCACTCATTGTCACAGCGACAGAATGTAGAGGGATTTCTTTGTCCGTGCATTATAAATGTTTAAAAAAGGTCCATCAACACCATAGAACAGGTTGCTACGTGTCCTCTTTTGGAGCAAGAAAGAATGTCCACCGCCCTCCTTTATTATAAAAATGTCCTACTTTAAGGGCCATATCGACAGACGCAACTACAACTTTTAGTTGTAGTCACAGTTTTTTCGAAATTGATGTTCAAAACTGGTATTTTTAAACCACATTAAAACTACGAATTTAGTTGAGATTTTGATGGTATTTTTAAACGTAATTTAAAACAATAATTTTTCGAACACGGCAATAATTAGAAATCAGTAATTATGTATTAAAATTTATTGCAATATTAATAATAATGTAACTATAGTAAAAAAAAAGTTAAATACAACACAAAACAATATTGATTTGCAAGATTAACAATTATTTAGAGTTTTCAATTATTTAGAATTTTTATAAAGAACACAGTTGAAATACATATTTATGTTAATGTTTCAAAACATTTTATTATAAAATATTATTTGACAACGTATTGATTTAAAAAAATCTATCATCGAATTTTAACCGTCAATTGTAAGTGTAAATTTACAGGCTGATTCTGACATACCCTCACAGATGTAAAAATAGTCATAGCAAAGACTTTTCTCTTAGCTAAGACAAAAACCTCTTAAATGCGATTCTGTATGTAGTCACAACTGTGAGATGTCTAAAAAAAACCTCATACTTAAGACCATCAAACATGGTCATCTTAAGCATCACAATTTAATGTTTCATATTTTTTTATTGGAATTCTTGTATGAAAAATTATATTAATAAAGAATAAATTATGAATTATTTATGTAATTCTTATAAAATTTATAATATTTATCTATATTGTATCAAAATTATTGAATAAAATATATATTGTTAATGATTTTAAATAAAATGGCGATTGAAGATTTTATATTTGCACTATCAAAGTTTGGTGTCTCATGTTGTTTTATTTGTGCAAATTTTATATAAACTTTAAGAAAAAACTATAATTTTTTTTCACAAATCTATTGCAAAATAAATAATAATAATGAATATATTATATGGTATAATTTTATGTTAATTGTACATAAATTAATAAAATATATTTCAAGATTGATATTCAATCAATAAAATGGCGGTTGAACATTTTCACAAACAAAAATTATTGATATCTTTAAAAATTTTCTAAAACAAAAACTTGATTATTATAAAAAATTATTATACAATATACCATAATTCTTAATAATAATTTATATGGTATTTTAATTTGTATTTAAATTATTTAAAAAGAAAATATGACATTTTATAATAATTTTGTTTATAAAAATAGCCGTTAGAAAGATCTCCAAAATATATTTGTAGAGTTATTATGAGGTTTTTTATGACAACGTTCACAGAATCGCAATTAAGATATTCCTCTTAAAAAAATTGTCATAACAAAAATAATCATAGCTAAGACCTCTTAACTCAGAATCAGCCTGTTAATCACCGATATCCATGACTAAATCTGCAACTACAACTTTAATCTACATTTAAAACTGATGATTTACAGGCTGATTCTGAGTTAAGAGGTCTTAGCTATGATTATTTTTGTTATGACAATTTTTTTAAGAGGAATATCTTAATTGCGATTCTGTGAACGTTGTCATAAAAAACCTCATAATAATTCTACAAATATTTTGGAGATCTTTCAAACGGCTATTTTTATAAACAAAATTATTATAAAATGTCATACTTTCTTTTTAAATAATTTAAAGACATATTGAAATACCATATAAATTATTATTAAGAAATATAGTAATATTATATAATAGTTTTTTTTTATAAAAATCAAGTTTATGTTTTGGAAAATTTTTTGAGATATAAATAATTTTTGTTTGTGAAAATATTCAACCGCCATTTTATTGATTGAATATCAATCTTGAAATATATTTTATTGATTTATGTACAATTAATATAAAATTATACCATATAATATATTGATTATTATTATTTATTTTGCAATAGATTTGTGAAAAAAAAATGATAGTTTTTCTTAAAGTTTATATAAAATTTGCACAAATAGAACAACATGAGACACCAAACTTTGATAGTGCAAATATATAATTTTCAATCGCCATTTTATTTAAAATCATTATCAATATATATTTTGTTTTATATTTTTGATTCAAACTATAATAAAATATAGATAATTATTATAAATTTTATAATAATTACATAAATAATATTTTATCCTTTATTAATATAATTTTTCATACAAGAATTCAAATAAAAAAATATGTAACATTAAATTATGATGCTTAAGATGACCATGTTTGATGGTCTTATACGTTAAGAGGTTTTTTTTGACATCTCACAGTTGTGACTACATACAGAATCGCATTTAAGAGGTTTTAGTCTTAGCTAAGAGAAAAGTCTTTACTATGATTATTTTTACATCTGTGAGGGTATGTCAGAATCAGCCTGTTAATGTGGTTTAAAAATACCAAAACTGACACTTTAAGCCGTGCATTGACCTTTTTACTTAAACGTCAAAATGAAATATTAAAAATACTTACATATATCCGGGGGCCAATAGTGAATTTATGTTAATACAAAATCTTCAGTTTTTGTATGTAAAATGTTAAAAAATAATTTAATAATGTAACTAGGAATTGTTAATAACATTTATAAAAGTATTATGTATAAAGTGGTTAAAAATATTCAATAAATTAGTGTTAAATCAATGTTTTTGGTTGCCAGTAGTGATGTTTAGTTACTGGAAAATTTTCAGTTTTGTGTATGAAAAGAGTCAAAAAACAGTTTAAACTAGTTAAATATTAAACTGAACTACAAGTTAATAATAGTATTAATACAAGGGTATATATAAATTTGTTAAATATGTTCAATAAATTTATGCTAAAGTCAATGTTTTTTGTTTATAGTACACATTTTTTCCCGAAAAAAACTTGACATATGTGATCAGCTGATTTGTATTTCGAAAACCTTAAATAATTGTTATTTCTTGCAAATCAAGGTCGTTTTGCGTTGTATTTAAATTGTTTTTAATATATTTGCATTATTATTGGTTTTGCAGTAAATTTTAATACATAATTACTGATTTCTAGTTATCATTAGACAGATTATAGCGACGTAACGACAGATTACATACAGAAATGTAACGACGTAACGAGATTACATACAGCAATATAACATTGATTTTAACATAAATTTATTGAATATATTTCACAAATTTAGACACACCACTTGTATTAATATTATTATTAATTTGTAGTTTAGTTTATTATTTAACTATTGTAAATCATTTTCGGGCATTTCTCATAAATAAAACTGAAGATTTTCCAGTAACTAAACAACACTGCGGGCAACCAAAAACATCGATTTAACATAAATTTATGAAATATTTTTAACCAGTTTATACTTACTACTTGTTTAAATGTAATTAACAACTCCTAGATAAATTTTTAGTTTATTTTTTAACACTTTTCATACAAAAACTGACGATTTTGTATCAACAAAAATTCACTTTTGGCCCCCGGCTTTAAAATCAACTATTTTATCTGTCAAAATATTTTAAGGAAAATACTCAATTCACATAAAACAGAAACAGAAACCGAATTTCATACAAATTTGACAGCAACAGAAACAGAAACCTAATTTAGAAACAGAAACAGAAACTGAAAATTCGTCTGTTTTGTCTGGACCAGAAACAATTAAAATTTAATTGTTTCTGGTCCAGAAACTGTCACGTGACCATATTATTTTAAATTTATGTAACGGGATTGTACATTATTTTAAGAAATAAATATTTAGTCAAAAATAACGTTGAATTTAGCTCGATTCTTTTTGATGGATATTATTATGTGCGATAACGAAAAAAATAAATTTCTTCTTCACTATACATTACAAAATTGTGTTATTTTTTATTTATATGAATGAAAAATAAAATACACAGTTTATTGAATTACAATACTTTTTTTATATTAATATAATTTTTTCAATTTTAATTGGGTTAAATATATATATTTTAATTTTGGCATATATAATATAATATGACAGCTGCCATCTTAAAATTCGGTTTCTGTTTCTGTTTTATTATTCACCACCCAGTGGCGTCATTTCACCAAAATCTTGGGGGGGGGGGGCGAAAATTTAAATGACATAAAAAGATTTTTTTCGTAAAACATAACATATACATTTTTATACACACATATATTTAAAAGCATTTAAATGCATCGACTTAGAAATAAAAATAAAATGCTTTTGGTACACTGGTACATTGGTTACTCTGCTAGTCTTCTGGTGTTGTTTCATCGAAGAGAATGCCGCAAACTTCTGCAAAATCCCTTCATTTGTTAAAAATAATTTCAAATTTCATCTCGGTATCATCTTTGCATTGTTTAAGCATCAAGAAAGTAGTTTTAATTAAAGCGCTTGTGCTAGAAATTATTATATTTTTGCTTTGTAACTGTTCAGAGAGTGAATTTGTAAACCACAGCAGATCGTGCAGCATAGATAAAAAAGGATGGTTTTTCAATACGATTTTTTAGATCCCGGGCATCCCGGGATTTAAAATTTATGAGTCACATAGTCCCAGGATCCATAAAACACCACGGGATTGCAATCCCTACGTGACTCCTCTTATGTCGAATCGTTTTTTTGTTTGTTTGTTTGTTTGTTTTCCTTTATTTGTCTCAGAGAGAAAGAGTTATGTCTACCCTAAACTGACCAGAGCCAAATCGTTAAAATGTGGGACAAAATGCAAACATTCTTCCAAATACTAACTAATTAGAATTTCTATTGCGAGAAAGTGGAACGGTGAAAATGTGCTAACTAGATTGTGCATAAAATTACTATTTAATGCTTTCCTTTACTATTTGTTTACTATTTAATTCTTCAAAAAATTCTTTTATTTTAATTGGACATTCAACCGTTAGGAAATGTGCTTGCAGTGGTCCGTACATTTTCTAAATTCTTTCTAGTGCTGGCATTACCGCCAGCCAGCGAGTTTCACAATAAGTTGGTTATGTTCGACATTACTTTTGCCGCAGAACTCCTTCAACGTCTTCAGTAAAGACAGTAAAATATCCAAATTTTTTTAACCCTGCCATTTAAATCAGCAGCATTTCTTATTGCATTATTTAGAATATGGGCTGCGAATCAAATACCCAATACACTCTGGTTCAAATTCGAGTTTAGCTTGCTTTTAAATTTTCACCCCTTGACGTGACACCACTAAAATTGGTGTTCGTGTTATCAGCGCAAATTGCAACAAAATAACAACAAAACATGTTTAAGCTACTGGAGCTGGCGGCTTATAGCAACGCCTTTTTATGTTTATCTGTATCTATATGTCTTTTAATATCATAATGTCCACTGTTAATTTGCAAATTCACTCTGACTGGTAATACACTAAACTTTTGCGTCGTTATATTTTGATTTTTTTATAAAAGGATAGTCCAATTCAATATCGTATAAGAATTTACGTAAACGTTTTCTATCCGTCTTGATTTGCAGGAGAACTTTTTAAATATAATTTTAAAAATTAGTATAAATTTACCTTTTATAGTAGCTTAAAACTTTTGTTACACAAGTAAAGACTGCAAAACAATTGAAACAATTTATTTTTATTTTACTAAATAATTAATATCTTTTCTGTATTCTGTAAGTATAAGAGGTATACAGTATACCTCTCGTTCTATCTTTTGCAAATCTATACCATTTATCAAGTTTTTATGCTGTTTACTTTGTTCTTTATTGAGAAAAAAATTATGAATTAGAAAATAATAATTTTACTTTTGAGCTACCTAGTTAAAGTGTGTTTTAAACAGAGTTTGAAACGCTACCTATACCACTCCTTTACTTTGTTCTTTCAGAGTGCGTAGCTTAAAAAAAATATAACACTCTCACATACAGGAGTAAAAATAACAAAATATCATTCTTGCTACTAAATTGAAATAAATATTTTCTTTCAAATACTCAAAACATTTATATATGCGTCAAATTTGATGCTTTCCAACGTAAAATGCTTCGAATGATTCGTTCAATTATTCATGTATTGTTAGAAAAATGAATATAAAGGATGACGTAGAGTGACTAATTTCCTTCTTTTACAAATCGAATGAAATAACAGGAAAATGTAATCTGCTCCAAAGGAGTAAAATCGAAAAAACCAAAATTTTACTCTTATACGAGTAAGAACGATATTCAAATTATGAAGATTTTATTTTTTGAATATTATTTCAAAGGATCGAAATGAGTGCTCGAATAAAGGAAAATTGTAAACTCTGGTTTAAAAATTTAAATTTTTATGAATGTATACGCAAAACTGAGTCTTTTTAAGTAAAATATTTTGAATTTTGTTTTTCATAATATACTTTCGATCTCTCGTATACACACCGGGGAGATGTTTCTATAAACAAAGAAACCTTTTCGCTGACATTAAAGATATGTAAATTATTGAAGTGAAATAACTGAGTTTAGTATTTTTAAGAAAATTATAGTTAAAACACTATTTTAGTAAAAAAAATATTGCACTGGTTTGTTCTCTCAATATGGTTAAATCAACATATACATAACATTATACAAACTGCAAGAAAAAACTGTGAAGCCATTGCTTTGACTAAGATATTGCGCAAACTGTACGTAGGTAGATATAAGACTTGTTGATTATTTCGATAATGCGGGCAAATGTGGTGGAAATATTTGTTTCGTGGGACGCTTCGTGGGACAGATTTCTCCGTGGGACAACGCAATGAAATGTGTGACATTTTCACGCAGCATGGGACTTCTGGTCAGTTTACTACCCATAAACGTGCGTAAATTTTTCATTTGATTCAAAATTGTACAATTATTGCGAGCTTCTTTTAAATCTATAAGAAAAACCTACCACAAAAAAATAATAGTTTCTCCCTAACTGTGACTGTATAAAAAAAATGAGCAAAGATTGACGTTTAGAATACGTTTTGGATTTTATTATAACCAACCAAATATATAATTTTTGCTATTTTATGAATTAAAAATTATAGTCCATATAGCGAAAAGAATTTGTCAGCAAGTTTGCATAACATACTTTGAAAATATTTACATAACTTAAATATTTGTTCGTGTCGTTAGAAAATATTGCTTGTCCATTATAAAACATTCACTATTATAAAATCACTGGAAATAACCCAATAAATTTAAATCACTCCCGTAATTATTTTCATTCATTTTATAAAAATTAGCACAACTATCAAGAAAACTTTTGATATGTTATAGGATTTTACATTTTAGAATTGTTTTTTATTTATTGTTTTTAAAAAAGTCTTGTAAAGTTTGTACAATATGATATAGATAAAAAACAAGTCCAAACAGTCAGGGTTCTCCAAATAAGTGGGGTATAATTAGGTTGTGTTCTCATGCATGTACTTACTTTTAAGTTTATAAAAATTACCAATAACAATTGAGATTTGAATGTGAAATACTGCACTATAAACTCTCGAGGAACCCTATACTAATGAAATATTTTGTTTCCTCTGGCTCAGACACGAATATCTTATAAGCAAAACACAATCGTTCTTCTAAAAGCGGTGATGCCGCGCACCTTATAGTACGATAGAATTTTGTCAAAATGCGCACCCACGGCGTTTTTGGAATAACGATCGTGTTTTGTTTATAAAACTGATTTCATCAGAAGATTAGAAGCAATACGACCGCCTTTCGTATCGGTGGCGCTCTAGTCCTTGATACAAAGAACGATAACGGTTTGAATATTGCGGTGAACTGTACTTTAGTCGGGCCAAAATAATATATAACGTAATAATTATATTATCAGATATATTTCAATTAATAGTATGCGATAAAATTGGTATATTAGTTAAGTAAATCTTCTAAAAATTAGACGAATTTACAAAATAACAGTGCATTGAAATTTTTATAGTGTATAATTCTATCACGATTGGATGATTTTATTGAATCGATGTATTGATAGTATCAGATCCTTGGGGGGGGGGCCAATGCCCCCCCCAGCCCTACCCAATTGACGCCCCTGTCTCCACCGTCAACCAAATTAGAAACAGAAACAGAAACTGAAAATTTTCAGTTTCGGTTTCTGTTTCTGTTTTATGTGAATGCACGGCTTTAGTTGTAGTTGCGATTTTAGTTGGGTTTGTCGATATGGCCCTAAGCAAACTGTAATACAATTTCTTACACTGAACAAAATAGATTTTTTGCTACCTATTTCTCTCATACTAGTTTCCCACCGTAGTAATTTGCTAGCTAGTATAGTTTAATAAAGTATAATAGCAATGGTGTGAAAGCAAACTATCACAACAATTATTTTAAATTTGCTATTTTCATTTGCTAGCTAGTAAATATAATACTTATCAAATAAAGTATAATATCGACGGTGTGAAACGTAATTATTATTTTATAGGTGAAATGTCATTTTATGGAATTTGTAAACATTGTGTTTTCTTGCGATTTTTAGCTTGTAAGATTCATTTCTGATATTTAATAAATTAAAGTGTATGTATTAATTGTTGATTATGATATAGATATGTTTAGTATAGCATTATAAAGGAATAGGACATGAAAAACGTAGTCAACGTAGACGTTTGGTTTCCGTGAGAGAATTATTTAAAAAAGACGTTATAGAATAAAACTTATATGTATTTCTTTGGTATTTTTTGTATTAAATTTCTAGATATTACGATGTGTGAATTCATAGGATGAGAGAATATTTAATGTCTCTGTCTGAAAAAAAATTTTTTTTCTAAAGGAATTTTAGAGAAAATGAAAAATTATTTCGAATTGCAAAATTCAAGTGATTTCCAATATGTACTTAAGCTTAATTGTTCACAAAAACCAATCCGAAATTAAAAATTCCCCTAATGTTGTCTATATTTCCTAACCAAAAATATAACAACATATTGACTTTACGTCAGATATTAAGTTTCGCATTGATTGGCAACAATCAATAATGACTTTACACTCGTGACTTAGGATGTTGATTAGAATGTTGACTTAGATGTTGACGAAATATTCTCTCATCCTATGAATTCACACATCGTAATATCTAGAAATTTAATACAAAAAATACCAAAGAAATACAATTTTCAATATGTAATCATAGATGAAAAATTCAACTTAAGTAAATATGAAAAATGATGAAGTTTCAATTTAGAAATTATCTGAACATCAAAATTAAAATGTTTCGTCATCGCCACTTTGGCTAAGTTGTGTAAGACACACGGAATTTGAACGATGTGTCTCTGATGAGTGTAGTTCGAATTCTGACACGAAACACAACAAAATTTTTTCTAAAGGAATTTTAGAGAAAATGAAAAATTATTTCGAATTGCAAAATTCAAGTGATTTCCAATATGTACTTAAGCTTAATTGTTCACAAAAACCAATCCGAAATTAAAAATTCCCCTAATGTTGTCTATATTTCCTAACCAAAAATATAACAACATATTGACTTTACGTCAGATATTAAGTTTCGCATTGATTGGCAACAATCAATAATGACTTTACACTCGTGACTTAGGATGTTGATTAGAATGTTGACTTAGATGTTGACGAAATATTCTCTCATCCTATGAATTCACACATCGTAATATCTAGAAATTTAATACAAAAAATACCAAAGAAATACAATTTTCAATATGTAATCATAGATGAAAAATTCAACTTAAGTAAATATGAAAAATGATGAAGTTTCAATTTAGAAATTATCTGAACATCAAAATTAAAATATGTTTCGTCATCGCCGCTTTGGCTAAGTTGTGTAAGACACACGGAATTTGAACGATGTGTCTCTGATGAGTGTAGTTCGAATTCTGACACGAAACACAACAAAATTTTTTCTAAAGGAATTTTAGAGAAAATGAAAAATTATTTCGAATTGCAAAATTCAAGTGATTTGCAATATGTACTTAAGCTTAATTGTTCACAAAAACCAATCCGAAACTTATATGTATTTTATGCTGTTCAAAAACGATGGCAGGGCTGGTCTAAATCTAGTTTGATTTTCTCTGGGTTGTAAATTTCATTTTAAAAACTATAACGCTAATATCAAATATAAAATTGACAGTACGGTATTTTGATATATCAATTTTATTCTAGTGTCAAGTTAGGTTTGGTTTCCCACCGAAACATTATCTTTATATAATATGAACGGTGAGAAATCAAACTAATATCAAATATTTGCTATACTACATAGTAAATTTCTGCGGTGGGAAACTAGTATCAATTATTAACATGCATTAAAGCAAAATAAGTAATCGTGATTCTTTCAAATAATCAGGAATTAGGCGCTATACACCGGAGATAAACTATACGATCTATGTTTTTATAAAACATAATGTATATAAAGTAATTATAGAAAAAAACATTACGGAAACAAAACATTTAAAAAAGAAAATAAAAACGGAAACAATACATCTTTTTTTAAAAACATTCGCATTAAAACATTATTTTTTAAAAACATAGCTAGCATAGTTTAGCTCTGGTGTATAGGGCGATTTTTTTGTTCCGGTGTTTACCGCAATGGGGCTGCAAAAAGGGGATAAGAGAAAAAATCACAAAAATTTTATATGGAATTCCATACAAAACACAATTTGAATAATTTTAAAAGTTATCTATGAAATTTCTCATTTTACTACAATTAAATAATTTAAATTTGTTTATGAAGTATTATTGACTATATATTAAGCTTAATATATAAAATATTTTCTTTTCTTCTGTCCGTAAAACAAATACGAAAATAGGTTAAATTTTTCATACAACTTTGTATGGAAAATTTTGACAATTTTTATGTTTCTTTTCTGAGCGACTTAAGAATAATATTTTATATATTACGCTTAAAATATAGTCAATAATACTCCATAAGCAAATTAAAATTGTTCAATTGTGGTAAAATGAGAAATTTCATAGATAACTTTTAAAATTATTCAAGTTGTGTTTTGTATGAAATCCCATATAAAAGTTTTTGAATTTATTCTCTTATCCCCTTTTTGCAGCGCCATTGCGGTAAACACCAGAACAGAAAAATCGCCCTATAGGGCGACTTTTCTGTTCCGGTGTTTACCGCAATGGCGCTGCAAAAGGGGGATAAGAGAAAAAATCACAAAAATTTTATATGGGATTCCATACAAAACAACTTGAATAATTTTAAAAGTTTTCTAAGAAATTTCTCATTTTACCACCATTGCACAATTTTAATTTGATTATAAAGTATTATTGACTATATATTAAGCGTAATATATAAAATATTATTCTTAAATCTGTCAAAAATCAAACATAAAAATTGCCAAAATTTCCCTTACAAAGTTGTATGAAAAATTTAACCCATTTTCGTATTTGTTTTACGGACAGAAAAAATAAAATATTTTACGTATTATGCTTAATATATAGTCAATAATAGTTCATAAACAAATTTAAATTATTTCATTGTAGTAAAATAAGTTTCATAGATAATTTTTCTAATTATTCAAGTTGTGTTTTGTATGAAATCCCCATTGAATAAAATATATAAGGAAGTGTCGCTACGTGTACGTACACAAATAATCGGTGAAGCATTTTTTTTTAATTTTTTGTTAAGTTTGCCAATCTGTCAATGTCATTTCATTTGTTTACGTCGTATTTCAAAACAAACTAAAGAGCTTTTTTCTGAATTTTGTTCTTAAAGTATTGAATTGTAATTCAGCTTTATACAAATTAGTATTTAAACTGTTTTTTTTACAACAATTAATTGTGTTTATACAGTTATTTATTCATAAAAATGGTGTACTTCATCAAAACATGTAAAAAAATTGTCAACATTCCAAAACATTTTGCTACTAAAATTACAATTATCAGATAAGGATATTGTGATAAAAAATGTTAAAAAAACAATTTAGTATATATTTTTAATATATTTACAATAAGTTTGTGTCACAAAATTAATTATTTTCTAATTTAATTTTTTACTTAATTTCTCAAATGTAAGTTTGCCAAAATGTCAAAACAATTTTGTTAGACACGCCCATTCACAGGGATTGTATAAAGTTTTTGTTTGTTATGAAAAATGTGTGTAAAAAATATAAATTTGAATATGATTTAAAGTTTAAACGGATTTGATCTAGAATTTTTAATAGTGAAATATATTGTTCAAACATATATAATCATAAGGATTTTCAATTTATCTACGATGTTTATACATTTATTATTAGTTTATTAGTCGAAGTATGGTTATAAACATAAATTAAAATCGAATTTTTAAACCAATAGACAGTACAGTACAAGCTAATTTCGTCAATATTTAGCAACAGTCTGTAATGGATAGTCTGGGATAATATAGTATAATATAGTCGCAGCTTCCTTAGTTGTTGTTCCTTATATTAATCTGTAACGCTTGTAATGGATTCTCATCCCTTCATCATCAATAGTCATATTTCGTGTAGTTTCCTTAACCCATAGTTTCCTTACGTTTCTTAAAATCTACTAAATCTGCAATAGCCGGACAAATGTATAGGAGAAAGAAAATTACACTAATTACCTTGATTTATTTATTCATTAATATACCACAATATTGGTTAATTTGAATTAATTAATAATCTTCCTTAATCATCATCCGTATAATCACAAAAAATTAATCAGAATTTAGTCTTGCAACGCACTAAAATTGACGCGCGTTATACTTCCATTCGATTGTTCTCGCCTTACTACTTGAGTTTGAATTTTTTTCTAAAACACAAACCGTAATGAAACAACGAAATTTTCAAAACCTCATAACGGCTACGTGTATTTTGTTTCCAATCGTCAACATACAACGAATTACTATTTTTGCTTTGTTAAACATTTGATTTATCTTTGTATGAGTATTTTGCTTTAAACAATCCTTCCGTTATTAAACTGAACTTCACTGTGCTGATATAGTAGGGTGTAGTTTAATAAACGTCCAAACATCATAACATTGATCGCATCTGCATTTAATTCATTTTGGATTCAATTATAAATATTATGGATGTGTCAGAAATATTCGGTATCCCAACCTTATTCTCGTACAATATTATCAAATAGCAAACGGTTTTGTGAACTATAATAAGTTCCCAATAATTTGAAAATCTGATGTAAATTAATTATCTCCCATCTAAATACTTTATTCGAGTTACTGCGAGATTAAAAATTTGACTATATAATGAGCACGGTAACTTATTCTCTCGCTTAGTTCAATTTAGCGATTCACATAGTACTCTTTCAAATCTATTACTTTTGAATTCTTGTGTTTGATGTCTGACAGTTCGTGAAGAGTTACAGGAAAAAAATATGGTGAATTTGATAAAGTGAATTAAATGTTTTAATACGGTTTCTCTTTATTCAAGTAATAATATAATAATATAATAAAAAAAAAAAGAATAATTTATCTGTTTGTGCCGTAGTCAGTGCGATAGTGTTTGTATTTCCGTTGTTATTACTGGACGAGATGTTATGTGAATTTTATCATGTGCCCGTGTAAGTAGAAAATCCAGTTTGGACTTAACTGTGTTTTGAGTTATAAAAATCAAAGCCAAGTCGATAGTAAAATTATAAATTTAATCTCTAAGTTTGTTCCGTGTTCAGTAACATTATTTCTTATTGTCTATTTCTTGATAGTCGAATGTTCATGCAAAAATTATTCTTTAATCCGTAAAAATAAAGTTAATGAAGTCATTTGTTTTTGAGTGTGACGGTAAAATTAAAGTAAATGCATTTGTGTTGATGGAGAAAATGTTTTATGAGCCCTAAAGAGTTACAGTATGGTTCTGGTATCGTCGTGGCGATTAGCATAACGAGATTTAAACAAAATAAAAATGCTGCATGTTAGTGCCGTTAAGTAAGAGACCTTGAAGCTCTGTCTATTTATTGCATGTCGGTAGACGACAAAACGAGAACATTCGAATTTGTTTTTTTTTTTTATCTTTTCTGTGCGGTAATTATTTCGTGTAATTGATCTCCAATTATTTATAACTGTTTGGTACGCATAATCTTGGTTATAAATTGTGAACTAAGGAATAATATATACCCACCGAAGTTGAATGGTTTTCAGTTCAACCTAATTTATGGTAAAATTTATAAGAACGAGTGCCTTATCCAACGTAAATTAATTACGATGCAATCCTGAATTTCATCCAACTAATTGTTATACATATTGATATTTGATATATATATATATAGATATAATGACACTCTGTCTCAAAAATAGATCATAGAATTTAACAATTAATTACACCTAAGTATTGTAGATGTTCCGAGTTATAAATTAAAGAAAATTATATCTATATCGCCCGAGTTTTTTTTATCATCGTTAAAATATCCGTCTGGGAGGTGAAATAATTGTGCAGCGCAACGTTCTACAATATCATACCAAAGATCATACAACGTATTTTCATCCAACTGATATCATCATTGTCAACCTTTACAACAAAGTTGGACACAACTTTTATAGTATCATATCAAGGTTTATACACATATTTTCATCCAACGTAAATCATCATTGGCCAGTTGTACAACGAGGTTGTATCTCATATTTGTGTAATCATTATCAAGTTTCACAGCACATCTTGACACCATATGTCTATCATCAATGTCAGCTTTGATAACGAATTCATTCAATAATTTTGGTAACAAATTTCTTCCACGCTGGTGATTACCAATTTTTAATTAACGTTTCGACGTATCATTTTTGATTCAACCCAATTTTTCATCAATTACAATATTATTTTTTTGATTCAACAAAATTTTACAAAATTTATATAACGTTACTACCTATCATTTTTGATTCAACGATATTTTGCATCAATTACAATATTTTTGATTCAACAAAACTTTACATCAATTACCATAATTTTGATTCAACAAAACTTTACATCAATTACAATATTTTTGATTCAACAAAACTTTACATCAATTACAATATTTTTTTTGGGATTCAACAACATTTTATCTCAATTACATCATTTTTAATTCAACCAAATTTTACAAAATTTATATAATGTTTCTACCTATCAATTTTGATTCAACGATATTTGGCATCAATTACAACATTTTTTGATTCAACGATATTTTGCATCACTTACAATATTTTTTGATTCAACAAAATTTTACAAAATTTATATAACGTTACTACCTATCATTTTTGATTCAACGATATTTTGCATCAATTACAACATTTTTTGATTCAACGATATTTTGCATCAATTACAACATTTTTTTGATTCAGCGAAATTTTACAAATTTATATACCGTTTCCACGTATCATTTTTGATTCAACACAATTTTTACAAATTTATATAACGTTTCTACGTATCGTTTTTGATTCAACCATATTTTACATCAATTCCATCATTTTTGATTCAACAAAACTTTACATCAAATACAATATTTTTTGGATTCAACAACATTTTATCTCAATTACATCATTTTTAATTCAACCAAATTTTGCAAAATTTATATAACGTTTCTACCTATCAATTTTGATTCAACGATATTTGGCATCAATTACAACATTTTTTGATTCAACATTATTTTACATCAATTACATCATTTTTTGATCCAACAAAATTTTACAAAGTTATATAACGTTTCTACTTACCATTGTTGATTCAACAAAATTTTACATCAATTACAATATTTTTTCGATTCAACAAAGTTTTACGAATATACATAACGTTTCTACTTGGCGTTTCGTACCACGTTTGTACGTGCAACTCCATTCAACATTGTTACCCTATAAAATAATTTCGAGAGATTCCTAACGTGATCCACGTGCGGATGGAGGGCTGATGGAAGCAGAATAGGAGGACGGGGTTTAATCATGGGGTGAGTAAATTTAACTTATTAATTAGGTCTTAATGATAAGGGGGTGTGAATGTGTGTGTGTGTGTGTGTGTGGGTGTGTGTGCGGGCGTATGTGAGCGAACGTGGGGGTTGGACGTGTTGATCGTGGGTCTTTCGCAACAGGGGTCGCCAGAGTCTCCGTTTTTCCACTTGTATTTCTGTCCATTTCTGCAAATTCTCGTGAATAGCGTACATGTCTGTATTTGTGCTGAAGTAGCAGGGTTATTTTATCGTTCCCATGGGCTGAAGCTAGTTTGGGGCTTGAAAATCAATCTCGCTAGGTACGCTTCCTGCTATGTCCTTCTCATTGGTTCGCCAATGAGAAAGCGCTTCACTACAAATTGGCGCCCAACGTGGGGCTACTCTAAGGGTCCCTACAGCGGTGTAGGACTCTGGAGGAGTCCCTTCAAATTACAAAAAAAAAACTTTGGAAAAATTTTTTTGTTAAAATTTTTTTTCTTCTTTTAAATTTTCATTATCCACCATATAATAGTTAGAGGCTCTGGCGGCGTAGAAGCAATTCCCTGCTTCATACGCGCAGGAGCAAAGGAAGTCTGAGATCCCTCAGACTTTTCTTTGATGGGGAGTTGCGTCCCTACGCCTCCAGCAATATTTCTCCTTTTGTTTTTTTTTGGTTAACGCAAGGGTGGGAATATTTCTTAGGAAGTATTTCCAATGGGCATTACAACCCCACGGACCCTAGTTACGGGCTGGGTTTCTGGCGATGTCACGAGGGCCGAAGGTGATTCAGGTGCCAGACCTAGACTGACGTGTATTGGTGTATACGCCAATTCTCGTCCGAGTCTGGTCACCTGGTCAGGCTTCGGGTTCGTGGTGTCCTCAGAGTCCAGTCCGGACTGATATTGTCTAATTGTTAGAGTCCCCTCCCGACAATATTGGTTTCCTATGGCCTGAGTGTTTCGGTTCCCCATGGATAATACTGAGGGACATTTTCCAAAGTAGCCCGATCAGCTACTGAGGGAAGATGTCCGCTCAGCTTTTATGCCGTGGTTGACTGAATCCACTCAGGTCATAGCACCTCGCCCGTATGTGTTGGTGGTGTGGATCGCAGTTGGCGGGTGTTGATGATCGAATGGTGGTCCAGAGGATTTATCTTCTGGCCATCCCGTCAACACTTGTCAGCTGGGTGAGATCCCATCAGCACATACCCCATCTTATTCCTTTCCCGCCCTACCTTTTCCCATCCTTTTACATCCCCTCTGCTTCCCTTTTCCTTTCGGATCTCCCATCCTTTAACGTAGTGTAATTTTAAACTTTTCTTTGGTCCCCAAACAAACTAAAAAAACAAAATAAAATCAACATAAATTAAGAAAGAACGGCGATCACCATCTTCAACCCCAGGTGTGGTGAACTCCCCCCTTGATTGGTCCGTCCGTCCATCGTCAGTAAATAAATAAATATAGTAAATAAATAAATAATTAAATAAATATTTATTAAAAAAATAAATAAATAAATAAAAAAAAAAAAAAAAAAAAAAAAAAAAAAAAAAAAGGCTATACTAAATAAATAAATGTTTATATAAAAATAAATAAATAAATATTTATATAAAAGAAAAAAATATAAATAAATAAATAACTCAATTTGCTGATAATATTAGGTATTAATTGTTTCTTTCTCTCAAAATTGTAGGATCCACCTAAATATATAAAAAAAAAAGGGAAATATTGAAATCAAGATATCCAATCATATAGGAAATACTATCTACCTAGAAGACATCAAATTATAAAGAAGAAAAAAATTATACTATTTACCGAGAATACATCAAATTATCAATATTACAACCTACCACCAGGACAACAACACAGCTATAGTATTTTTGTTTGTTTTAAATTTAAGTCGTATTAGTACCTTTTTTATTCTTGTGTTCCTTAATGCATGGTAGATTTTAAGTTTGTTATAAATCAATTTTTTTGTTATTATCGGTTGAAATTATTAATTTCTCCGCCCCCACCGGAGGGATATATCTGCACTCATCTAGCATTTCCTAGTAGTTCGAGTGACCTGTTGACCTTTTGGGTCTGGAACAGTTTATATTATTGCCATCTTCTGCCATATTCTTAGTATCCTTATTTTCTCTTACAGTACAATTTTTACCTTGTTTGTTCAAATCAAATACAAGCATCAGCCAGGATAGTTTTTTTTGTGTGTTACACGCTCGGCTGTTGTCAGATTAAGATTTTTTTTTTAAAGCAAAAAAAAAAATTATACTTGTGTCGAATTGGTCAGATCTCGCGCGGCTGTTCAAGGTTTGAATACTTATATCGTCTTAATAATAATTATATCGACATACCACTCTTTAAACGCTACTCTAATATCTTTGAACACAGTAGTATTTTCGTAATTGCCATCTTCTGCCATATTTGTAGTATACTTTTTTCTCAAATCTCACCATTTATTTTTTTTTGTTGTTCTGTTCATATATCAGCACCTTGGAAAACAGTTGTAAATAGTAATAAAATAATATCAAGATAATAATCAATCTGATTTAATATAATTGTCGAATTGAAAAAAAATATTGCGCAGCTGTTTGAGGTTTGAAACGCTAAACTTCCATATAATTTTTTTTAAATTCTGCTTTAAAATATTCAAAGTAATCAAATATTGGAATAAAGTAATCTTTTCTGTTGATAATTAAATTGTTTATTTGGATTCAAAGTTCACATCGATAGTGTAATAATTTTCGTTTCGCTCTCCATATACGTACATTTATTGATCTGGTCCTGTGCGGCGGTTTGAGATTCATAATGTCTGCCGCTGATAAGATTGACGTTCTGGATAGGTCCAGCTCTTGTGCTGTTTGTCAACACGAAATAGTGCCGGCCGACGTAAAACTTCTCACTCGGTGTAACCACCTCTTTCATGACATCTGCCTCAACGACTGGTTGTTGCAGAATCGCACCTGTCCAATTTGTCGAGCCGCTTGTGAGCGTGCAGAATTACAAAGGTTGCCTCGAGGGATAGATAAAAATAATTATACAATAGTGCCACCTCCACCGCGACCTGTGACTCGATCTGTTACCGCAGGTTGGCAACGTCGTTCCAGCACCGGAAATCAACCCTCGTCCACTCCCTTGGCAAACCGTCTTCCACCATCCCGACTCGCCGATGAAGTGCGAGTGAATCTAGCTCAACGATCTCCCATACATGGTACCGCGGCAGCGGAAGATCATGGTTTTCAGGAAGCTGTAAATGCTCACATCGATCAGGAAATTTCAAGGATTAATCACTCCATGATGCAATCGCGTGCTCTGGCACCTGAAGTGTTGTTACCCCTAGCACATAATGTAGTATCGCCCACCACCCCGAGACATCAATCGGTTCATTCCGGAAATTATACACCAGTAAATGCGTATGTACGGAATAACGTACCGGTACCACCAATGTTTGCTGAACCTCCTCCTGCTCTTGCTCCGGCTAGATTGCGAACACATCTCGATCAGCACTCTACCACAGTTAGAAATTGGAACGTTACGTTCTCAGGCAGACCCGATGGTCTGGATGTTGAAGCGTTCATCTTCAGAATAGAGCGGCTGACGGAGATGTGTTTAAATAGCGATTTTACTATTGTCACCCGTTGTCTATACCTGTTATTCACAGATCGAGCCGCTGATTGGTTCTGGAGATATTTTCGCCAGAACCGACAGCTTATTTGGACCGACTTATGTCAGGCTCTTCGAATAGAATTTCAGGACAGGCAGACGGACGAAGAGGTAAAGGAGCGGATGAGGGCCAGGAAACAGCGGCCCACCGAATTGTTTGATGAATTCTTACAATCAATTTATCGACTAGGCGATAAACTACGAGTACCGATGCCGGATGTGGAGTTGTTCTCCTTGATTCGCAACAACTTACGATTGGAAATTAGAAGGGAGCTACTTTATGTCACCATTTATGGACTGGAACATCTGCGCCAGCTCTGCCGTGATCGTGAAAAATTATGGGCCGAATCAATAACCAGACCACGAGATTATACTATTAGACCATCTAGACCAGTGTCAGAAGTGGACTTGGATCGTGAATTCTCACAAATTCAAATTAGCGAATTGCCAACTGAATCGTTACCAATTACATCTAACGAACTCGCGGCAATACAGCCCGCCCCTAATATAAAACGAATAACCAGTTCAACTATTTGTTGGAACTGTAAACGACCTGGTCATCGGTGGCACGATTGTCGTGAATCTCAGCGATTGTTTTGTTGGGGATGTGGGAAGGACGATGTGTTATGTCCTAATTGTGAAAATTGTCAGGGAAACCGAAGGGGGGGCCAGAATCCCAACACCTTTTCTCGCTCCCAGGACCTGTCTTAGATGCATCTGAGACCAAAATTAATTTTTCTCCTGATTCTTCAGATATTTCATCTACCAATCCCAATAACTTACCGGTACACGATACACTGTTGAGCCGAGCGTCAACATCCACTTTTATAGAACACCCGTTGAATACTGCTTCTGATACACTGGTATCCACCCATGATATCAATGTAACATTATTGAAACGAACGCCCGCTCATACTGAACCACCTCCATTATGGACCAAAATCAAATCGTTCCAACAACGATTGAACGAATACCTGAAAATACGCTCAAACCTATTTGTCGATTCATTATCATCTTTGAAACTTCCATCGCGCTCTGCGCTCCGTTCTCGTATTTATTGGCAACAACGTCATTTGTTTAAAACTAAAACCATTTCCTCTATTGTGAAATTGGCCAACGATGTGAGATCTTATGCCACAGTGTCAATATTGGGTAAACAACATACTGGACTGTTGGATAGTGGAGCGTCCTTGACTGTAATTGGTGGTGATTTTGCTAAAGAAATCGTACAGACTCCAGACCTTCTGACTTATTCGTCTGCCGTAGTTCGTACTGCCGATGGCCAAAGACAGAAGATCTTGGGGTTTGTAAAAACAAAGATTTCATTTATGAACCAAGTCAGAACCCTGGACGTCTTCATTATCCCGTCTTTGACTCAAAATCTATATCTAGGTATAGATTTCTTTAACGCTTTTGGTTTGTTTAACCCGATATTTAACTTACCTACATTTTCGACACGGAGTCAGGAATTTCAGAATTGTCTATGGACAATCAAGCACGTCTACAAAACACTATTCAGCTTCTACCATCATTTTCAAAAATGGGTCTGGGTCGAACACATTTGTTGGAACACGTTATTGATGTGGGGACTGCAGCTCCCATCAAGCAACGACACTATCCAATATCGCCCGCCATTGAGAAACTGATGGGAGAAGAACTGGATAGGATGTTGTCTCTGGGTATTATAGAGGTTTCAAACAGCCCATGGTCAAGTCCGGTGGTCTTAATTCGCAAACCTGGGAAGAATCGTCTCTGTTTGGATAGTAGAAAGGTCAATACAGTTACTAAGAAGGATGCTTACCCCCTCCCACAGATAGATGGAATCTTGAGTCGTCTGCCACAAAGTAATTTCATTTCCAGTTTAGATCTGAAAGACGCTTTCTGGCAGATACCGTTAGAAAAACACTCCCGAGAGAAAACTGCTTTTACGGTCCCAGGGCGGCCATTGTATCAGTTCGTAAGGATGCCTTTCGGACTGTGCAATGCGCCACAAACAATGACCAAATTGATGGACCAAGTAATTCCTCCACATCTCAAGTCGTGCGTCTTCGTATACTTGGATGATCTTCTAATAGTTACAGATACCTTTGAGGCCCATCTGAAACTGTTAGAAGATATCTCCCAGTGTCTTAGACGTGCGAACTTGACGATAAACGTGAAAAAAAGTAAGTTTCTCTTGCCGGATGTAAAATATTTGGGATATGTAGTGGGAGGTGGTAAGCTAAAAATTGATCCTGATAAAACGCAAGCTATTTCTGAATTTCCTACACCGCGTACGTCCAAACAGATTCCACGATTCCTGGGTATGGCGGGTTATTATCGCCGTTTTATATCCGATTTCTCTGCTATGTCCTCTCCAATATCAGATTTGTTGAAGAAAAATTCTAATAAATTCGTATGGACACCAGAAGCTGAGATAGCATTTATAAATCTCAAAAATGCTCTCATATCAGCACCAGTCCTCATAAACCCCGACTATACTAAACCTTTTACTCTCCAGTGCGACGCTAGTAATGACGGTATAGGCTGTGTATTACTTCAGCGTGACATGGACGGTATGGAACATCCCATAGCGTACATGTCCAAGAAACTAAATTCTGCGCAACGCAATTACTCAACTAGTGAGAAAGAGTGTCTAGCCGCCGTACTGGGAGTAAAGAAATTTAGAGCGTATGTCGAGGGCCAGGCCTTTAAGATCATAACTGATCATGCTTCATTAAGATGGTTAATGCAACAAAAAGACCTTTCTGGTCGATTGGCTCGTTGGAGCTTGAAATTGCAGGGTTATGTCTTTGATATTGAGTACCGAAAAGGAAGTTTAAACATAGTTCCAGACACTCTATCAAGACGTGACTCTGTTGACGTCATTTCTGAATTATGTCCAGTGCCTGAATTAGATCTTAATTCCCCTTTCTTCAACACTTCTCGATATCTGGAGTTGGTAAATCTGGTTACCGAAGCAGACGGTACATTGCCTGATCTGAAAGTAATTTCTGGTCGGGTTTATAAACGAACGGCTTGTCTAGATCTTGATATTCCTTCAGAGGGTGAGGTTTGGAAATTGTGGTTACCTGAGGAATACACTGACGAGTGTATTGCAAGGGCCCACAATCCTCCTACCTCATCTCATGGAGGTCTAGCGAAAACCTTGTTTAATATTCGTAAATTTTACTACTGGCCTCGTATGTATACCCAGGTTAAATCGTACATAGGAAATTGTAAGACCTGCAAAGAAATTAAAGCCACTAATGTTCCACTTCGTGCTCCCATGGTTTCTCGGATGAAAACAGAACGAATTGGTCAGCGATTGTATATCGATATTCTTGGCCCTTATCCTCGTTCAAGGGCCGGGAATATCGCTATTCTTGTAGTATTGGATCATGTTACGAAATATCCTTTTTTGTTTCCTTTACGGAAACTAACTGCTGAACCAATTTGTCATCTATTGGCTACCAATGTCTTTCACGTATTTGGTTGTCCCGAAGTTATTGTGTCCGATAATGGGACGCAGTTTAAGTCTAAACTATTTGAAGATTTCTTGGCGAAGCACGGAGTGAAACATTCATTGCTAGCGTTATATTCACCTCAAGCTAACGCTTCTGAACGGGTGAATAGAAGTGTTTTATCTGGTATTAGAGCCTATTTAAAGGAGGAGCATTCTAAATGGGATCTGCACTTGAGCGAGATCGCTTGTGCACTACGCTGTTCCCTGCATCAAACCCTTCAATGTTCCCCTTATTACGCAATGTTTGGATTACCCATGGTGACTCATGGTTCGTCATATGAACTGCTGAGACGACTGAATAGTCTTCTTGAGCCAGGTGAAACGATTCTGCGACCGGATTATCTTAATAAGATTCGAATTCGAATTCTTGATTTAACTGCCGAAGCATTTGTCAAAAGTGCTGAAAGATACAACTTACGAGCTCGGTTAACTTTGTTTAAACCAGGTGATACGGTGTTCCGAAGGAATTTTATTTTGAGTGACGCCGGTAAGAAATTATCGGCTAAACTTGCGCAGAAGTTTATTGAAGCCAGAGTAATAAGGTTGGTAGGTAGCGCTGCTTACGAACTGGAGGACCTGGCTTCTAAACGTAGAGGTGTTTACCATTCCAAGGACATTCGTGCCTAATATCGGTGATAACTTCTTTTGTCACTATGTTAGTAACGTTCGCTTGTGTTTTACCGCCATTGTAAGTCAAGAGTATCGACGACCATATGAGGGTAGTTTCATCTTGAATTCACAGTTCAGTGAGTGTGTATCAACTTTGGTGTTCGGGTCCTGTTTCAAAATTTTTTTTGTTTTGACTATTTATAAGTGTAAATTCCGTGATTGAACGTATTTGAATTTGGTTCAGTTGGTTACTTTGAACCTATGTGAACAGTTTTTTTCTCAGCCTTCAGAGTCCCTGGGACGGAAGCGTACAACAGTGTGGCCCGGCTAGCTCAGTCGGAGAAGTATGAGACTCGTGTTAGTTCAGGTGTGGGTTGCGAGCCTGCATGGCGTAAAAGCGGAATGGTGTCGGATGTTTCATTAAAGGAGTCGGTCCAATGGTGTTTTTTTTTTTCTTTTCGATCTGTAGCAGATTGAATAAATTTTTTTTGTGACTTTAAAGTCTCGGGAACCCCCAGATCTGCCCGAAATTGGGTCTGGAAGATTTTAGTTATCCATCGCCTGCAATAGAGTAGAATACCTGCTTTCTCGCTACCCCTCCAAGATTTTTTTTGTATAGTCATAAATAATTCGTTTCTGTTAAGATCGGGCTTTGTAATACCGAGCGATTTGATTGCTAATCTGTAGAACACTGAGGTGCCTCCCCATACTAATGTGGATGTACAAGGTCTGTTTGCGACCAGTCTAGTCCTTTTTTCAACTTCTTTTTGGTCATGAGTCCCCGTCCAAAAAGCACTTGTTCTGTAATGGATAGTCTGGGATAATATAGTATAATATAGTCGCAGCTTCCTTAGTTGTTGTTCCTTATATTAATCTGTAACGCTTGTAATGGATTCTCATCCCTTCATCATCAATAGTCATATTTCGTGTAGTTTCCTTAACCCATAGTTTCCTTACGTTTCTTAAAATCTACTAAATCTGCAATAGCCGGACAAATGTATAGGAGAAAGAAAATTACACTAATTACCTTGATTTATTTATTCATTAATATACCACAATATTGGTTAATTTGAATTAATTAATAATCTTCCTTAATCATCATCCGTATAATCACAAAAAATTAATCAGAATTTAGTCTTGCAACGCACTAAAATTGACGCGCGTTATACTTCCATTCGATTGTTCTCGCCTTACTACTTGAGTTTGAATTTTTTTCTAAAACACAAACCGTAATGAAACAACGAAATTTTCAAAACCTCATAACGGCTACGTGTATTTTGTTTCCAATCGTCAACATACAACGAATTACTATTTTTGCTTTGTTAAACATTTGATTTATCTTTGTATGAGTATTTTGCTTTAAACAATCCTTCCGTTATTAAACTGAACTTCACTGTGCTGATATAGTAGGGTGTAGTTTAATAAACGTCCAAACATCATAACATTGATCGCATCTGCATTTAATTCATTTTGGATTCAATTATAAATATTATGGATGTGTCAGAAATATTCGGTATCCCAACCTTATTCTCGTACAATATTATCAAATAGCAAACGGTTTTGTGAACTATAATAAGTTCCCAATAATTTGAAAATCTGATGTAAATTAATTATCTCCCATCTAAATACTTTATTCGAGTTACTGCGAGATTAAAAATTTGACTATATAATGAGCACGGTAACTTATTCTCTCGCTTAGTTCAATTTAGCGATTCACATAGTACTCTTTCAAATCTATTACTTTTGAATTCTTGTGTTTGATGTCTGACAGTTCGTGAAGAGTTACAGGAAAAAAATATGGTGAATTTGATAAAGTGAATTAAATGTTTTAATACGGTTTCTCTTTATTCAAGTAATAATATAATAATATAATAAAAAAAAAAAGAATAATTTATCTGTTTGTGCCGTAGTCAGTGCGATAGTGTTTGTATTTCCGTTGTTATTACTGGACGAGATGTTATGTGAATTTTATCATGTGCCCGTGTAAGTAGAAAATCCAGTTTGGACTTAACTGTGTTTTGAGTTATAAAAATCAAAGCCAAGTCGATAGTAAAATTATAAATTTAATCTCTAAGTTTGTTCCGTGTTCAGTAACATTATTTCTTATTGTCTATTTCTTGATAGTCGAATGTTCATGCAAAAATTATTCTTTAATCCGTAAAAATAAAGTTAATGAAGTCATTTGTTTTTGAGTGTGACGGTAAAATTAAAGTAAATGCATTTGTGTTGATGGAGAAAATGTTTTATGAGCCCTAAAGAGTTACAGTATGGTTCTGGTATCGTCGTGGCGATTAGCTTAACGAGATTTAAACAAAATAAAAATGCTGCATGTTAGTGCCGTTAAGTAAGAGACCTTGAAGCTCTGTCTATTTATTGCATGTCGGTAGACGACAAAACGAGAACATTCGAATTTGTTTTTTTTTTTTATCTTTTCTGTGCGGTAATTATTTAGTGTAATTGATCTCCAATTATTTATAACTGTTTGGTACGCATAATCTTGGTTATAAATTGTGAACTAAGGAATAATATATACCCACCGAAGTTGAATGGTTTTCAGTTCAACCTAATTTATGGTAAAATTTATAAGAACGAGTGCCTTATCCAACGTAAATTAATTACGATGCAATCCTGAATTTCATCCAACTAATTGTTATACATATTGATATTTGATATATATATATATAGATATAATGACACTCTGTCTCAAAAATAGATCATAGAATTTAACAATTAATTACACCTAAGTATTGTAGATGTTCCGAGTTATAAATTAAAGAAAATTATATCTATATCGCCCGAGTTTTTTTTATCATCGTTAAAATATCCGTCTGGGAGGTGAAATAATTGTGCAGCGCAACGTTCTACAATATCATACCAAAGATCATACAACGTATTTTCATCCAACTGATATCATCATTGTCAACCTTTACAACAAAGTTGGACACAACTTTTATAGTATCATATCAAGGTTTATACACATATTTTCATCCAACGTAAATCATCATTGGCCAGTTGTACAACGAGGTTGTATCTCATATTTGTGTAATCATTATCAAGTTTCACAGCACATCTTGACACCATATGTCTATCATCAATGTCAGCTTTGATAACGAATTCATTCAATAATTTTGGTAACAAATTTCTTCCACGCTGGTGATTACCAATTTTTAATTAACGTTTCGACGTATCATTTTTGATTCAACCCAATTTTTCATCAATTACAATATTATTTTTTTGATTCAACAAAATTTTACAAAATTTATATAACGTTACTACCTATCATTTTTGATTCAACGATATTTTGCATCAATTACAATATTTTTGATTCAACAAAACTTTACATCAATTACCATAATTTTGATTCAACAAAACTTTACATCAATTACAATATTTTTGATTCAACAAAACTTTACATCAATTACAATATTTTTTTTGGGATTCAACAACATTTTATCTCAATTACATCATTTTTAATTCAACCAAATTTTACAAAATTTATATAATGTTTCTACCTATCAATTTTGATTCAACGATATTTGGCATCAATTACAACATTTTTTGATTCAACGATATTTTGCATCACTTACAATATTTTTTGATTCAACAAAATTTTACAAAATTTATATAACGTTACTACCTATCATTTTTGATTCAACGATATTTTGCATCAATTACAACATTTTTTGATTCAACGATATTTTGCATCAATTACAACATTTTTTTGATTCAGCGAAATTTTACAAATTTATATACCGTTTCCACGTATCATTTTTGATTCAACACAATTTTTACAAATTTATATAACGTTTCTACGTATCGTTTTTGATTCAACCATATTTTACATCAATTCCATCATTTTTGATTCAACAAAACTTTACATCAAATACAATATTTTTTGGATTCAACAACATTTTATCTCAATTACATCATTTTTAATTCAACCAAATTTTGCAAAATTTATATAACGTTTCTACCTATCAATTTTGATTCAACGATATTTGGCATCAATTACAACATTTTTTGATTCAACATTATTTTACATCAATTACATCATTTTTTGATCCAACAAAATTTTACAAAGTTATATAACGTTTCTACTTACCATTGTTGATTCAACAAAATTTTACATCAATTACAATATTTTTTCGATTCAACAAAGTTTTACGAATATACATAACGTTTCTACTTGGCGTTTCGTACCACGTTTGTACGTGCAACTCCATTCAACATTGTTACCCTATAAAATAATTTCGAGAGATTCCTAACGTGATCCACGTGCGGATGGAGGGCTGATGGAAGCAGAATAGGAGGACGGGGTTTAATCATGGGGTGAGTAAATTTAACTTATTAATTAGGTCTTAATGATAAGGGGGTGTGAATGTGTGTGTGTGTGTGTGTGTGTGGGTGTGTGTGCGGGCGTATGTGAGCGAACGTGGGGGTTGGACGTGTTGATCGTGGGTCTTTCGCAACAGGGGTCGCCAGAGTCTCCGTTTTTCCACTTGTATTTCTGTCCATTTCTGCAAATTCTCGTGAATAGCGTACATGTCTGTATTTGTGCTGAAGTAGCAGGGTTATTTTATCGTTCCCATGGGCTGAAGCTAGTTTGGGGCTTGAAAATCAATCTCGCTAGGTACGCTTCCTGCTATGTCCTTCTCATTGGTTCGCCAATGAGAAAGCGCTTCACTACAAGTCATCTTTTAAAGTGGGTTTAAAGGTACTTTGGAGTATTTTCAACCTATGCCAATTTCGTTATGTTCAAAAAATGGCAACTGTTAGAAAAAACTGAATACGATAGAGATTTTAGATAAGTTTTTTTTATAGAAGTTAGTTCATAGAAGTTTTGTAGTTAAAGAAAAATATTTGCTTAGAGGACAGCTTTATGGTGCTATTACACACAAATTAAATTCAGTTGCTATCATCAACTTTTCAGATGATAGTATTTATTATTTTTGACTGTAGATGGCGAAAAGATCAAAAACTGCAAGAAAGTACAAATAACTTTACGAAGTAATAATAAGTTTTAAACAACAATTTCTTAAAAAATCATCAGTTATTTAGTATTAATATTATATTATATAATCGATTATATCTAAATTAGTGGTATATAAATTGTAAATAAATTATATACTGTAAAAGCAAATGAAATGTCAAAATGGCGACACCACATTATAGAGCAATTGTTGTAGCTTGTACAATAAGAAAATGCGCTAAGATTTGAAAAAAAAATGTGAATCGAAAATACGTAAAGAAAACGTAAAATTTTTACATTAAAATCTTGAAAATATGTATTCAATCATTTTATACCTAATATAATATAATTTTTATTATGATTTTATTATGAAAATCAATTAATGTGATAATCGGTTTTAAACCGGTTAAATTTGCAGATGAAATCATCTGACGATTTTCTAGCAGTAATTGGTAAACCAAATAATTTTTCAAAAAGTCAGTTGCTATCAGCTAACTTTTCTTGCAGTTTTTATATCTATCTCGCGCATGCTATCCCTCTTTTTCTCATACAAAATATTTTTCATCAACTTTTCAGATTATGGTAACTGCAAAATTGATTATGGCAGCTGAATTTAATTTGTGTGTAATAGCACCATTACAAATCTGTATCCGTAAAGATGTGTTCATTTGTATTGCTGGTAATGATGTTAGACTGTTGTTAGTGTGATACTATTGCTGAAGATGATAGCACACAATTTTGCTTTTATGTATTTAATGTTTAAAAATATCGAGAAAAAAATTATTAAATAAAATCAACAAAATATATAACTTATTCATTATCTTTTATTGAGGTAGGTAGGAATCGGGTATAAATACATTGGGGATATTACTTTTTCTTAGGCCCCAAGAATTTGTTTTTTTATATGATAGAGAATCACTCACTGAAGCGAATAAAACCAAAACGAGTTGTATCGGAGCCCCGGGCTCCAAGATACAGGCCTTTGAAAAAGGCAAAATCCATACAAAATTGCACTGGTTTTGACAAAAAATTTTTATTTTTTACTTATTTTTGCTTCATTTCCTATGTGCTTACAAGATAAACGATCAAAACTGTTCCTTTTACAAAATTTTCTTAATTTACGATAAAAATAATAAAAAAAAAATCCACTCGCGCCTAAGTTAAAGTAATCTTGCCTCAAATGGTCATAACGTGGGCCCCTAAGGTTATAATTATTTTTTTTTAAGTTATTCATGTTAATTCTTTAAAATTATATATAAAAAATAACATTAAACGTCATTTGGATTGCAACATTCGGTAAAAAAAAGTGTACTTTTATACGATATTTTTTTTTTCAAAGTCCTATATCTTGGTCCCCGGGACTGATTTTCAAAAAATTTTTTTTGTAATATGCTTATAAAAGTGCCCTTAAAAAAAAATTGGCCGGGACCTAAGATAAAGTAATCTTGCCAATACATTTTAAGACAAATTTTTCCTAAAATAACGATTAGTTTAAACGAGGAATAAATAAAATTTTGAATAAAATCTACTTATCTACTATCACCCTATAGAGCGATTTTTCTGTTCATGTGTTTACTGCAATGGCGCTGCAAAAGGGGGATAAGAGAATAAATTCAAAAAATTTTATATGGGATTTCATACAAAACACAAGTTGAATTATTTTTAAAATTATCTATGAAATTTCTCATTTTACTACAATTAAATAATTTAAATTTGTTTATGAACTATTATTGACTATATAATAAGCATAATATATAAAATATTTTATTTTTTCTGTCCGTAAAACAAATACGAAAATAGGTTAAATTTTTCATACAACTTTGTATGGGAAATTTTGGCAATTTTTATGTTTATTTTTTAAGAGACTTAAAAATAATATTTTATATATTACGCTTAATATATAGTCAAAAATACTTTATAATCAAATTAAAATTGTTCAATTGTGGTAAAATGAGAAATTTCATAGATAACTTTTAAAATTATTCAAATTGTGTTTTGTATGGAATCCCATATAAAGTTTTAGTGATTTTTTCTCTTATCCCCCTTTTGCAGCGCCATTGCGGTTAACATCAGAACAGAAAAATCGCTCTATAGCGCGCCTAAATATCGTAGATTTTGGCAGATGTCGTAAGAATCTCCTGAATGCATTCTAACTTAGTAATATAATGACTTATACAGTCTTATCGTGAATTTTTATCCATCCATTTTGGGCATTGAATAAAATATATATAAGGAAGTATATCACTACGTGTACGTACACAAATGATCAGTGATACATTTTTTTTAAAAATGTATTCGTTAGGTTGCCCACTGTCAATGTCATTTCATTTGTTTACGTCGTATTTTAAAACAAACTAAAGTGTTTTTTCTGAATTTTGTTCTTAAAATATTGAATTGTAATTCAATTTTATACAAATTAGTATTTAAACTGTTTTTTTTCACAACAATTAATTGTGTTTATATAGTTATTTATTCATAAAAATGGCGTACGGCATCAAAACATGTAAAAAAATTGTCAACATTTCAAAGCATTTTGCTGCTAAAATTACATATTATCAGATAAGGATATTTTGATAAAAAATGTTAAAAAAACAATTTAGTATGTTTTGGATTTTTGAGATCAATTAAACTGAAGTAAGTAAAGAAGTAATTGGAATTTTTTCAATTCAAAGGTATGGTTTGAAGTTTCTCAGAAAAAAACTCCAATTCACATTTTACGTATTTCGGATGGGATTCGAACCTCCCCTCGTTTAATGCAAAAAACATCCCAATTTAGGATATATTTTCAATGTATTTACAATAAGTTTGTGTCACAAAATTAATTATTTTCTAATTTAATTTTTTATTTAATTTCTCATAAGTAAGGTTGCCCTAATGTCAAAACAATTTTGTTAGACACGCCCATTCACAGGGATTGTATAAAGTCATTGTTTTTTATGAAAAGTGTGTGTGTAAAAAATATGAATTTGAATATGATTTAAATTTTAAACGGATTTGATCTAGAATTTTTAATAGTGAAATATATTGTTCAAACATATATAACCATAAGGATTTTCAATTTGACTACGATGTTTATACATTTTATTATTAGTTTATTAGTCGATATAAGTATGGTTATATAAACATAAATTAAAATCGAATTTTTAGACCAATAGACAGTACAAGCTAATTTCGTCAATATTTAGGAACAATCATCTTTTAAAGTGGGTTTAAAGGTACTTTGGAGTATTTTCAACCTATGCCAATTTCGTTATATTCTAAAAAAGGCAACTGGTAGAAAAAACTGAATACGATAAAGATTTTAGATAAGTTTTTTTATAGAAGTTAGTTCATAGAAGTTTTGTAGTCAAATAAAAATATTTGCTTGCAGAACAGCTTTACAAATCTGTATTCGTAAAGATGTGTTCATTTGTATTGCTGGTAATGAAGTTAGACTGTTGTTAGTGTGATACTGCTATTATTGCTGTTGCCAAATATGATGGCATGCAATTTTGCTTTTATGTATTTAATGTTTAAAAATATCGAGAAAAAAATTATTAAATAAAATCAACAAAATATATAACTTATTCATTATCTTTTATTGAGGTAGGTAGGAATCGGGTATAAATACATTGGGGATATTACTTTTTCTTAGGCCCCAAGAATTTGTTTTTTTATATGATAGAGAATCACTCACTGAAGCGAATAAAACCAAAACGAGTTGTATCGGAGCCCCGGGCTCCAAGATACAGGCCTTTGAAAAAGGCAAAATCCATACAAAATTGCACTGGTTTTGACAAAAAATTTTTATTTTTTACTTATTTTTGCTTCATTTCCTATGTGCTTACAAGATAAACGATCAAAACTGTTCCTTTTACAAAATTTTCTTAATTTACGATAAAAATAATAAAAAAAAATCCACTCGCGCCTAAGTTAAAGTAATCTTGCCTCAAATGGTCATAACGTGGGCCCCTAAGGTTATAATTATTTTTTTTTAAGTTATTCATGTTAATTCTTTAAAATTATATATAAAAAATAACATTAAACGTCATTTGGATTGCAACATTCGGTAAAAAAAAGTGTACTTTTATACGATATTTTTTTTTTCAAAGGCCTATATCTTGGTCCCCGGGACTGATTTTCAAAAAATTTTTTTTGTAATATGCTTATAAAAGTGCCCTTAAAAAAAATTGGCCGGGACCTAAGATAAAGTAATCTTGCCAATACATTTTAAGACAAATTTTTCCTAAAATAACGATTAGTTTAAACGAGGAATAAATAAAATTTTGAATAAAATCTACTTATTTCGAAGAACAGTTCATGCTGCCACCTAAGTTATGTTTGTGTAACTATATACAAATTATACACAGTACCACCCTACGATTAAATACAAACACCATCAAACGCACCAATACTACAAATTAGATGCTTCACTCAAAAAGTCTAGTTACTCTTCCTTAGATATTTATTCAATGGAAATCCCATATAAAATTTTTTAAATTTATTCTCTTATCCCCTTTTTGCAGCACCATTGCGGTAAACACCGGAACAGAAAAATCACCCTATAGGGCGATTTTTCTGTTCGTATGTTTACCGCAATGGCGCTGCAAAAAGGGGATAAGAGAAAAAATCACAAAAATTTTATATGGAATTCCATACAAAACACAATTTGAATAATTTTAAAAGTTATCTATGAAATTTCTCATTTTACTACAATTAAATAATTTAAATTTGTTTATGAAGTATTATTGACAATATATTAAGCATAATATATAAAATATTTTCTTTTCTTCTGTCCGTAAAACAAATACGAAAATAGGTTAAATTTTTCATACAACTTTGTATGGGAAATTTTGGCAATTTTTATGTTTCTTTTTTGAGCGACTTAAGAATAGTATTTTATATATTACGCTTAAAATATAGTCAATAATACTCCATAAGCAAATTAAAATTGTTCAATTGTGGAAAAATGAGAAATTTCATAGAAAATTTTTTAAATTATTCAAGTTGTGTTTTGTATGAAATCCCATATAAAAGTTTTTGAATTTTTTCTCTTATCCCCCTTTTGCAGCGCCATTGCGGTAAACACCAGAACAGAAAAATCGCCCTATAGAGCGATTTTTCTGTTCATGTGTTTACCGCAATGGCGCTGCAAAAGGGGGATAAGAGAATAAATTCAAAAAATTTTATATGGGATTTCATACAAAACACAAGTTGAATTATTTTTAAAATTATCTATGAAATTTCTCATTTTACTACAATTAAATAATTTAAATTTGTTTATGAACTATTATTGACTATATAATAAGCATAATATATAAAATATTTTATTTTTTCTGTCCGTAAAACAAATACGAAAATAGGTTAAATTTTTCATACAACTTTGTATGGGAAATTTTGGCAATTTTTATGTTTATTTTTTAAGAGACTTAAAAATAATATTTTATATATTACGCTTAATATATAGTCAAAAATACTTTATAATCAAATTAAAATTGTTCAATTGTGGTAAAATGAGAAATTTCATAGATAACTTTTAAAATTATTCAAATTGTGTTTTGTATGGAATCCCATATAAAGTTTTAGTGATTTTTTCTCTTATCCCCCTTTTGCAGCGCCATTGCGGTTAACATCAGAACAGAAAAATCGCTCTATAGCGCGCCTAAATATCGTAGATTTTGGCAGATGTCGTAAGAATCTCCTGAATGCATTCTAACTTAGTAATATAATGACTTATACAGTCTTATCGTGAATTTTTATCCATCCATTTTGGGCATTGAATAAAATATATATAAGGAAGTATATCACTACGTGTACGTACACAAATGATCAGTGATACATTTTTTTAAAAATGTATTTGTTAGGTTGCCACACTGTCAATGTCATTTCATTTGTTTACGTCGTATTTTAAAACAAACTAAAGTGTTTTTTCTGAATTTTGTTCTTAAAATATTGAATTGTAATTCAATTTTATACAAATTAGTATTTAAACTGTTTTTTTTCACAACAATTAATTGTGTTTATATAGTTATTTATTCATAAAAATGGCGTACGGCATCAAAACATGTAAAAAAATTGTCAACATTTCAAAGCATTTTGCTGCTAAAATTACATATTATCAGATAAGGATATTTTGATAAAAAATGTTAAAAAAACAATTTAGTATGTTTTGGATTTTTGAGATCAATTAAACTGAAGTAAGTAAAGAAGTAATTGGAATTTTTTCAATTCAAAGGTATGGTTTGAAGTTTCTCAGAAAAAAACTCCAATTCACATTTTACGTGTTTCGGATGGGATTCGAACCTCCCCTCGTTTAATGCAAAAAACATCCCAATTTAGGATATATTTTCAATGTATTTACAATAAGTTTGTGTCACAAAATTAATTATTTTCTAATTTAATTTTTTATTTAATTTCTCATAAGTAAGGTTGCCCTAATGTCAAAACAATTTTGTTAGACACGCCCATTCAAAGGGATTGTATAAAGTCATTGTTTTTTATGAAAAGTGTGTGTGTAAAAAATATGAATTTGAATATGATTTAAATTTTAAACGGATTTGATCTAGAATTTTTAATAGTGAAATATATTGTTCAAACATATATAACCATAAGGATTTTCAATTTGACTACGATGTTTATACATTTTATTATTAGTTTATTAGTCGATATAAGTATGGTTATATAAACATAAATTAAAATCGAATTTTTAGACCAATAGACAGTACAAGCTAATTTCGTCAATATTTAGGAACAATCATCTTTTAAAGTGGGTTTAAAGGTACTTTGGAGTATTTTCAACCTATGCCAATTTCGTTATATTCTAAAAAAGGCAACTGGTAGAAAAAACTGAATACGATAAAGATTTTAGATAAGTTTTTTTATAGAAGTTAGTTCATAGAAGTTTTGTAGTCAAATAAAAATATTTGCTTGCAGAACAGCTTTACAAATCTGTATTCGTAAAGATGTGTTCATTTGTATTGCTGGTAATGAAGTTAGACTGTTGTTAGTGTGATACTGCTATTATTGCTGTTGCCAAATACGATGGCATGCAATTTTGCTTTTATGTATTTAATGTTTAAAAATATCGAGAAAAAAATTATTAAAATAAAATCAACAAAATATATAACTTATTCATTATCTTTTATTTAAGTAGGAAACAGGTATAAATACATTTTAAGACAAATTTTTCCTAAAATAACGATTAGTTTAAACGAGAAATAAATAAAATTTTGAAAAAAATCTACTTATTTCAAAGAACAGTTCATGCTGCCACCTTTAATACTATGTCTTGACGTAGCAATTAATTGACTACAATTATCCTACACTGCAATTAATTGATGCGTGAAGACGTAAAATATGGCAATAATTGAGGACTACAATAATTATGTTTTCAACTCAAATTATTGTAGTCAATTATCTTACACTAAGTTTACACCATGGTAGTATAATAGAATAATAGCAAATAGCTATTAAATTATTACGGTATAAACGGATAGAATAATACCTTTTTACTTTGACAGATAGTTATTTGATATTTTGCTTTTGATCGATAGTATAATAGTATCTTCAAAAAAATTGTAACGGTCAAAACGTTAAATGTAATAGACAATTTCAGGCGATTGTAAAAAATGTGCAACACCCAAATCACTTAAAATCTAGTTTTTATTTTAAATTAATAATAGTATTATAATTTTTTGTTGAAATACTTTTAGATTGATAAGATTTTATATTCAAATTTGAAATACGGTAGCCGTATTCTATCTGTCAATATTATTCTGAGCGTTTATACCACAGATAGAATAATACTATTTTGTGGTATAAACGCTCAATGTATCGATAGT
Source organism: Diogma glabrata (assembly GCA_963693315.1). Taxonomy (NCBI): domain Eukaryota; kingdom Metazoa; phylum Arthropoda; class Insecta; order Diptera; family Cylindrotomidae; genus Diogma; species Diogma glabrata. Next base: position 146,356,595 of record OY856188.1, on the reverse strand, counting down.
TTAATAGCAAAAAACTATTCTATTAAACTATCGGTGGTATAAACTTAGTATAAGTTTTCGTTATTGACGTTTTGAATACTTTAGTGGCTCCAAATGATGTTAGAATATTTTTATATATTTTCTGTAGTTTTTAAATTCAAAATATATTATTAAAATTTTTAATAATATTTAGGACTATTTTAATTATTAACTATACTTTTTCATCAAATTATTAGCTATGTTTTTCTGCTATTGGTAGGCTACGTTATGGCGCCGAGATTTTGAAAACATTTTTGAAATATTTTTATTTTTCCAAATGGCAAATACTGATAAGTATTTTGGTTTGTCATTATGCAAATGTTTTTTTGTTTAATTTTAGTTAATTTATTAAATTGATGGTAATCGTTTTGTGTGCAACGAAAATTAATTTCAACATTTACCGTCTAGATTCAAAAAATATCCTGCAATTAATAATAATTTGAACAAATTGAAAACATCGCATTTGTAGTCAGTTAGTTTTAGTATTGACCACTAAGTGTCAGGTCAAAATATTGCCTAATAATTTTTATAGTCAAGACTCATGGTATAACGAATATAAGGTATTCTTGACAGCTAAACGAAAATTTTGTGTGACGTCATCCGGCGTAAATATAAAGAAACAAAATATGTTTTAATTTGAAAATTAGAGAAAACATAATTTTACGTTATGGTTTTCCTTATTTTTTTCATTAAAAATTTGTTTATTAAGTTTTCTAACTCTAAAGAACATTTTGCAGGGTAGAAAATTCGACGTCTACGCCATGCTGCAGGGGTAATGCAGACAGAATTAGGCTGGTGTATCGGAGACAAGCAGAGAAAAACTGCTTAGTCTATTACGCTACATCACTGCGAATTGGCGCCTTAAAACTTCTTATAACCTTAACATCATAACAGAACCATTAACGAAAATTTGGGTTGGGACTGAGGTTAATACCATCACTCCGAAAAAAAGCTTTGTTAAATTTGATTTGACATAAGACACTAACAAAACAACAGAAGTTTTACCTGGACGTGAGAAAGAACCAAACTTCCGAATCGGAACGTGAAACGTGTGCAGCCTGATCGCTCATGATGCTTTAATAAGCCTAGAAACAGAGACTGAGAGGCATAGGATGGATATCATTTCTCTGCAAGAAATTAGACATCCAATAATCGGAAAACAAAACTCGAATAGTCACTCTTTATGCAGTAGTGGTCATTCTTCTCGAAAAGAATTTAGTACTGGTTTCCTTGTTGGTGCACGCATACAAGAAGCCGTGTTGAAATTCATCCTGGTCAATGAGAGGATTTGCTACTTAGGGGTACGCGGTACATAAAACAGTATTTCTCTTATTGCCTTGCATGCACCTACTGAAGCTAAGACCGTCAATATTTTCTACATAGCACTGGAGGAGGTTATGAAATCAACACCAACAATGATAATGGTGAGAGAATGACTGCGTTTGCATTATCAAATAATTTGAGAATTGCCAGTACTTTCTTTTCGCATCGATCGATTCATAAGCAGACTTATGTTTTTAAACCGATTTTAAACCGTTCCTTTATATGTGCAAATATTGGAAGTTACCACTTCCTTGTATGTTCTAAGATAAGGTTCCACTTTCAACGATCAATTCAACGATCTTTTACTCATTAGAGTATTTAAAATTTTGTCTTTTAAAGTCCATGTTGAATGATATTAAAAATATCTCTCTTAATTTGTGAATAAATTCACCCACTTCACAATATTTAATTAACAAATATAGTGTTAAACTATTTTATTTTTATTTATGTTTTATTAATAAATTTTTTATTAATAATAACAACCGTCGTGTGAAGTACAATAATTGTTGAAAATTATTTAAACATGTTTCGATAATATCTTGATTATCATCCTCAGTATTTTATCAAAATTTGAAAACGACTTATGTTAAATATAATAAATTGCAAAAACAATATCAATAAAATGACATATAAATTACAATGCTACAATGATTATCATTGTAGCATTGTAATTTATATGTCATTTTATTGATATTGTTTTTGCAATTTATTATATTTAACATAAGTCGTTTTCAAATTTTGATAAAATACTGAGGATGATAATCAAGATATTATCGAAACATGTTTAAATAATTTTCAACAATTATTGTACTTCACACGACGGTTGTTATTATTAATAAAACATAAATAAAAATAAAATAGTTTAACACTATATTTGTTAATTTTTTAAAGTCCAATCATTTTCAGTGAAGTGTAAGGAACAAACTATCTTATAATAAATACGAACATTTTCTTTTTCCACATGATTCTATCCACTACAAATTGATTTATTTTTCTGGAAATTAAAAAACCTTATGTTTTGAGTATGATTTTTCACATTTGTTGAAAACTTTTGGTTTTAACGTAGTTCGGCATTTAAATTTGTATATGTTTTAATAGTAAAACAAATACTAAAGTTCATTAATTAATGAATGAATTAATTTCAATCATTTCATTAATTAATAAATTAATTTATAAATCATACTAAATATATTTTTAATTTAAAAACAATAGCTTTTCTCATTGATAATAACAACAAACGTATTATATCAAACTCTGAGTGACGTCAATCAAAATCAAAATGGCATCGCTGTCACTCTAGTGAGAATACCCAACGAATTTCATTTCTACAGTAGAAAGTTTCTATACCTTTTCCGTAGGAAGACTACACTACGATTCTATCTCGATTCTTTCTATACAATTTTAATGACTTTTGATTGGTTAAATCAATGATGAGACTGCCACCTATAAACTAATTTTATAGAACTGAACTAAAACAAGAAACTATCCCAACGAATTTCATTTCTACAGTAGAAAGTTTCTATACCTTTTCCGTAGGAAGACTACACTACGATTCTATCTCGATTCTTTCTATACAATTTTAATGACTTTTGATTGGTTAAATCAATGATGAGACTGCCACCTATAAACTAATTTTATAGAACTGAACTAAAACAAGAAACTATAAAACAAAATAGCTTAAATAGTTTAAACGTGAAAGTGAAGGTAAAAAAACAAAGTTCGAAATCTAAAAATATACAACGAACGCAACTGCATTCAAAACATCCAGGTTTACAAATTTACTAAAACCAGATTTTTTGCTTTTAATTTCAATTCTGTGATTACGCTATTTTGATTAAAATTTATGTTTAAAATAAAAATATTTGCTCAAATTTTTACAGAAGGAAAACAATAATGGCGAATGATAAACGAATAAGTTATGGTAAGATTGAACATGGAAGACGTATGCAGGGAAGCAAGCATGTATAAAACCTTAAACAATTTCTTAAATTATCTTCATAATAAACTAAAATAATTTTAAAATTTACTTCAATAAATTATTTTTATATATTCAGATACATTGAAAAAAAACAAAATGGTGAATATGCCAACAATCGTTATAAAAACATTACAAAAATCAAATAATTTAATATTTTAGTTTTCTAATTTCTAATTTTAAAATTAAACTGAAACTATATATATTAACCTTAATGAATATGTACTTAGACTAAGTAAAAAAATTTATTAAAGTTGTAACTAGATTCAACTAAACGAAAATGTGTTTTTAATAATTCAATGTTTTATTCAATTTATTTCTCGATTTCTGAAAAATAACAAAATTTCTATAGAGAATCGTTAAAGAAATTTGTGTAAATTTCACTATGGAATCGTTGAAGAATATTCCATAGCGATTCAAGTGGTAGTATTACATGATGAATCGTAGTAGAGCATTCGTTAACGAATCTGGCGGACATTTTATTTTTTTGCATACAAATTTCCATTCCTTTTCCATCACGATTCTACACCTCAGAGAAGAAGTTTCTTCAACGATTCATGAACGAATCGATAACATTTTATTCGCTGGGTACCTTATTTTCATTTTACCATGGTCAAGACTGACCTCCGTATAGTTAGCAGGCAAATTTGGTATTCACTATTATTATATATATCAATCGTTTGGGAATCGTTTGGGCACATTTAGGAATATGTTTTCATAGTTTAGGAAATTATAGTTTAGTTTTTATTGATTAAAATAAGTTTAGCGTATAGTTAGCAGACACATTAATATTTCCTACCTTATATTATACCAATCGTTTGGGATTCGTTTGGGAACATTTAGGAATATATTTTCATAGTTTAGGAAATAGTAGTTTTTTAATTAATTAAAATAAATTGAGCGTATAGTTGGCAGACATCCATATTTTAAATGATAGCAGTTCTTGACAGTAGTTGTTTCATGACAGTAGATGTTATTTTTAGTGACAGTAGCTTTCATGAAAAACTTCACATTTTAATAAATACAAGAGTAAATTTGATATTTGATCTATTATTAAATATACCATTCGCTTGCTAATCGTTTGGGCACATTTAGGAATATGTTTTCATAGTTTAGAAAATTATAGTTTACTTTTTATTGATCAAAATAAGTATAGCGTATAGTTAGCAGACACATTAATATTACCTATCATCAGTTATACCAATCGTTTGGGAATCGTTTGGGAACATTTAGGAATATATTTTCATAATTTAGGAAATAACAGTTTTTTAATTAATTAAAATAAATTGAACGTATAGTTAGCAGACATCCATATTTTAAATGATAGCAGCTTTCTTGACAGTAGTTGTTTCATGACAGTAGATGTTATTTTTAATGACAGTAGCTTTCATGAAAAACTTCACATTTTAATATACAAAAGTAAATTTGATATTTGACCTATTATTAAATATACCATTCGCTTGGTAATCGTTTCGGCACATTTAGGAATATGTTTTTATAGTTTAGGAAGTTTTTATTAATCAAAATAAGATCAGCGTATAGCGTTAGCACTTAGCAGACACATTAATATTATCTATAATACTATCATAAATTATACGAATCGTTTGGGAACATTTAAGAATTTATTTTCATAATTTAGGAAATAATAGTTTTATGATTAATTAAAATAAGTTGAGCATATAGTTAGCAGACATCTATTTGGTTTCATGACAGTAGTGAGCCTACATAAATAGAGAGTGGACAGGTAATTTTCGAAGTGGACTGTTCGAAAAAATTCAATATGGCGGCTGGACTGTTCGAAAGATTTTTATCAAGGTATTAGTGTGTATATTATACTATATATTTTTTGTTGTCAATGTCAATATTGCTAACATGTTTTGCATTTTTAATAATAATAATAATGAATAATAATACTATTTATTTGACAGTAAGCTATGAAAGCTTCTATTTACAGTAAATTACATCACATATGTCTCTTAATATTTATAACTTAATAATTTATATAAACTTTTACTTTAAAGTTAAGGGAGGAAATGATTACATTAGAATTATGAAAGATACGCAAACTAATGTATGATTTGACTAGATATGAATTTAGATGAACGAATATCACAACGTAACAAAAAATAAATCATTGCCTATTTATGTCTTAGTTTAATGCTTGGGGGATATTACTTTTACCTAGGCGCCAAGAATTTTTTTTTAATTTGATATAGAATCACTCACTGAAGCGAATAAAACCAAAACGAGTTGTGTATCAACCCCGGGGGCCAAGATACAGGCCTTTAAAATCCATACAAAATTGCACTGTTTTCACAAATTTTTTTTCTATTTTAGCTTTATTTCCTATCATCAGCGTAGATGTGAAATTCAGAATTCGTTATGCAATTAGCTATTTCATTTATGAAAAGCGAGAACAAGATTGGTCCTAGGCTAGGACGAATCCATGAGGAACACCACAGTGCTGTGACATTATTTCAGATAGAATATTATCAATTTCAACAATTTGCGATCTGCCAGTCAAGTACGAATAAATGAGCCTGCAAGCAGACGGTGAAAAATTAAAAAGAAATGAAAGTTTACGACAAAGTTTTTTATGGTTTATTGAATCAAATGCTTTCGAAAAATCAAGCAGCGCAAGTACCGTGAACTTTTTTGCGTCAGCATTACGGCGTATATCATCTACAATGTGTAGTAGAGCTGCGGCTGTACTATGACTAATCCTATATGCTGATTGATGTTTACAAAGCAGTTTGTTTCTGTTCAAATATTGTACCATTTGGGTTTTCAGACAAGGTCAGACATAGACAGAGGATTTTTAACTTTAGGAATTGGTGTTATTTTAGCTGTTTTCCAACAAGTTGAAAAAAAACGGTTTAGTAATTATGTTATTGAAAATATATAAAAGAAAAGAAGAAATTTCAGGGAGAATTAATTTGATGAATTTTAATGAGATATTATCAAGACCAGTCGCGTTAGTTTTAATTGAATTGATAGCAAAGAACAATTGTTCATGTGATATATGTTCAAAAGCAAAATTTGGAATGTTAGCATCAATTTCCGGAAAAACAGGGTCAACATGCGAGTCATGTGAGGGTTGGATAGGAACATCAGAGCAGTAATAGCTATTTAAATCATTAGGTTTAAAAGGAATTACCTGGTGTTCATTTTCTTTACCAATTCCAAGACTTTTTACATTCTTCCAGAACATCTTAGGCGGCAGTTCAGGGTTTAGTTTTTTATTCAGATGTTCGTATTTCGACTTCGGGATTGATACGGTAACAATATTTCTCAGCCGTACATAGTTTACCGGTTTTGATCAGAGCGAGTTCTGGCCCACTTATTGTATGCCCTAATTCGTTCTGTAATTTTTATTTTGATGTTAGTAGTGAACCATTCAGGTTGTTTTAAATTAACATATATTTTCCTAATCGACGAATTCGAGTCGAATTTCGAACATCTCAATTACTAGCATATTGAAATGCTCAAGTTGGCTGTCAATATCATTCAAGTCATAAATTATATTCCACAGTAATCTTGTACAGTATGAGATAAGTTCTTCAATATTTACATTTTTATAATCTCGAAAAGTTATTATCTTCTGGGATTGATTTGGCATTGCATCATATGAGAAAAATACAAGGTCGTGATGAGATATTCCGGGGAGAGATATTTGATTACGAAAGTTTACTTTGTTGGTATTACATAACACAAGATCTCCAGCAAGGATGAGCTGGTTGACGAGAAGTGAGTGGGTTCAGAATTAATTAGACTTACAGAGAATCCTAGAATACTTTCAAATATTCCACATCCAGGTTTAGAAGAAAGCATATCATAATTAGAATTTAGCAATTTTCCACTAAAAAAAAAGTCTCAATAAAGTTTGAATTGAATTGCACAACACTTATTATTTAAAAAAAAAAATTTCCCAGAAACGAATAATTCTATATTACCATGCTAACAAAAATAAATACAAAGCCAAATACAATAAAATATAAAATATATAACGTTGTTGATAATGATTGTGGTGGGGTTGGTGAAGTTTCCTGTATGGATTGAGGCGGTGGAGTTTTTTGTTTATCAACTCCATTCATCATTTTTGGTTGAACACCATTATTATTTACTACTTTATTCTTGTGTTTCTGTTTAGATGATTCGTTTACTTTAACACCACTGATTTCTGAATTATTTCTGAATTTTTAATTCGTTTTTGTTCTTTTTCAAACGATGAAAATTTATTTTCATTTGCTTGTACTTTAACAGAGTTTTTAGAGAAATCGCCACTTTGCCAATCTTTCGCTTTAATCAGAACATCACGAGCTAAATATTTACGATCATTACAAATTTGGCCGTTTTGATTCATAAAATTAGCAATCACTTCCCAAAGTTGGATCATTCCAGCCGGGAGTAGATTTACAGCTTTTCTAAGAACTTGCATATTTTCCGATGTCCACATTGCCGTTTTATCAATTACTTTAACTGATGAATTTTGATTAGATGATGATTCAGATTTAGTTTTATTTGAAAACAAAGCTCTACGTTCTTCTTCGATTTTATTCTCGATATTATTTAATGTTTTCATAAAAATATGCCGACCACCTTTTAGAAGTTTTCTGTTGAATTCAAACAATTACAGGTTGATGCTTACATTTTAAACAAAGAAATTACGATGACCGTCAGTTCTACAATCAATGGAATGGAATAAAATCAAAAATAATATTAGGGAAACTTATTTTATGTATCTTAAATTTTGCACGAACATGAGACTTATTAAAATATTTACCTAATGTTTCATAAGCCCTTGTTATACAGGTAAAGTAATCATCTTCTGTTTTAATTTCTTCTTCTTGAGCTTTCCTTTTATCCGGATGATGTTTCAAAACAATTTTCCTATACGCTCTTTTAATGTCATAGTCAGACGTATTATAACTAAAAAAATAAAAGTTAATATTACTCCAATATAAAATTATGATCACTTAAATGTCAATAATTACCGATGACTTTTTTAACCCAAAACAGCATAATGATCTTGATCTTGCCATTCTTTTGGATCCAAACTTCTTAAATAATCAACATCAATAAATATATCGAGATCTTGATCAGTAACCTTTGTCGATGAATTCTCCGAATTAATCAAACCTTGTCCATCGTTCGAGTGTCTTGTATGATATTTTATGTAATGTCTACCAACATTTTGTAATTGTTTTACAATCAATGGACTTATTAATGAAACCGTTCCAATATTCCGACTACTATTCTCCATTATCATCAAAGTACAGAGATCTGATTGCACAAAATAAAAAAAGAAACCCGCGGTTTTAACCTCAAACACGTGGGATATTTTAATTATAAATTCATACAATTAAAACATTCAAAATTCACTAATAGCACTTAAAACACGTAGGATTATAATAACTTAATTAATTATTATAAAAAAAATTTGATATTTTACATAATAAATCATTTTCACGCTTTATATTTCGTTATATAATTATAATGAAATGTCAGTTTTAAATATCAAATGACTTTTTTTGTTTTTGTTTACTTTCGAAATGGCGGCCATATTTTTCGAAAATCTATGGCGATTTGTATGTATTAGTACGAAATTTTTGACTTCGTTTTCATTTTTACAGATAATTTAGGATTTATAAATTTTTTTCTTCTCTACAAAATTTGATTATAATTGCATATTAAGAGGCCCAAATGATTTTTTTGCAAATCTGAGACAATAAGCATTTTATTTAAAATTAACGGAAACTAACGGAAACTGTCAGTTTTAACCTGTCCACTCTCTATTTATGTAGGCTCACTAATGTAGGCTCACTAATTATGACTACCAAAATAAGCAATAGCAACAACAACAAATTTTCAACTTTTGTTCCTTCTTGGATAGACAGTTTTGTTTCTGTCTATTTATGTTTCCAAATTTGTTGAGAAACATCAGTAGACGTTTCAAATTATGACTACCAAAATAAGCAATAGCAACAACAACAAATTTTCAACTTTTGTTCCTTCTTGGATAGACAGTTTTGTTTATGTCTATTTCTGTTTATATATTTTGCTTCCAAATTTTTTGAGAAACATATTATGGGAAACATATTTGACAAAAATTGTAATTATTAGTTAGATGTTTCTTGAGCAATTTTTTGTGTGATTGTGTGATTTTGAATTCGATTCTACGACTTCTGAATAACAGGAACAGTTGGAAAATAAATTTGAATCTTTGATTTTGGATTACTTTTTGGGATATTTTTAGAATTTTGAAAAAAGTTTCATCTTTGATTATGTTATAATTTTTGCAATATTTTTGGCATTTTGGGAAAAGTTTGAATTTTTAATTTTGTTGTAATTATTGCAATATTTTAAGAGTTCTAGGAAAAGTTTGAATTTTTGATTTTGTTATAGTTCTTGCATCAATTTTGGAATTTTGAAAATAGTTTCAATTTTTGATTTTTTAATAATTTTTAGAAAATTTTTGGAATGTTGAAAAAGTTTAAATTTTGGATTTTATTATAATTGTTGGAATATATTTAGAATTTTGAAAAAGTTTATTTATACTTTTACAAAGAATTTTATGTTTAATCCCTCTAACCTAAAACTTAAAACAATGTTTTTGTTAATCTACAATATCCTTTATCTTTTGTACAAAATATTTTTATTTCAAAATTTTAAAAATTTTTAATTTTGATTTAGATTGAACAATCTTTTTTGAAATATTTTGCTTGTGGCGAATACTAAACATAGTATATGATGCACGGACGTAAGTCATTTTAAATGTGGGTGCAAATCTCGGTTGGTGCTTCGACTCACAAACTCCACATACCTCCAAAAACCTTAGCTTTCTGTCCTCTCATCTTAATGTACTATAATTAGTTTCTACTGGCAAATTAATAAAACTTTTGAATATGTCTACCCTAGTTTCAGAAGCACGCTTCGCCACTGTATACGAAACTTAACATATATATAAAAGTCATTTATTCGGTTGGTGTGGAGGTACGGGTAACACACATGGATACAAACTGACGAATCATATTTATCTGCAATTGAGCGTACAATCCTAAGCTTCAATTTTGGTTCACTTAAGAAAGACGATGGCAAGTATATATAACTTTGAAATCGGAAACTCATTATAATATGTTATGTCCACTCGAATCGGGTACAATAGGTTGTGTCCACTCCATAATAATATCTTGATTTAGGCATGTTCTACGAGCCAGCTCTGTTCTGAGTTTGAAATGATTAACAAACATGCACATTAATACCTCAGAACAGTTGGGGACTGTTTTACTTATAAACCCCAATAAAGATAAAAACCATCAAAATTTCAATTAAGAGAACCATCTCTCAGACTTCGTTACGAGTCCAATAACCTTTTTAACATGTCTTTAGGCATTCTTATAAAAAAAATTAATCAGTTCTGGCCAAAATACACTCGCATCAGGGGTGAGGGACACAGAGCAGCGGAATACCTCCAATTCGTCATGTCTTTAACACAAAAATAAATGGGTAGTGCAAACCTTCTTTTCTATGCACAAAACGTCAATTCACCCATCTCTAACCATAAACGCCTCCAATTATTTGAACTCATAAAATCTGTTAATCCGACTGTAGCCCTCATCTCAGAAACTCACCTCAACAATAGACATAAGATTTACCTTAATAATTTTAACATTATCAGAAATGACAATATCTTGGGTACCGCTATATTATTGAAGAGTGATATAAATTTCAAGGTAATTCCCTTTGAAAGTCAAATAATCTCCACTAATCTCCACTTTAATTGAAATCAACCATCTTGACTCATCAAACAGAAATCGGTCCCTCCTAGTAGGTGCTATATACATACCAGGCAACATTGGTCAGAAGATGAAACAGGAACTGGATAAGCTACACAATATCATCAAGAACAGAGACGAGGTTATTATCGGGGGTGATTTCAATGCGAGAAGCAAAACATGGGGAGACAGCTTCAACAGCTTGAATGGCAATCAACTATAAGCAATTCTAGAAGAATATAACTGGACAGATTATGAAATTGTAAACCCTCCAAACCCGACGTTCCCGAGGTCTTCGTCCTTTATAGACATGTTCCTAGTTTTCTCAAACTGTCTTGACAGTTTTCTCAAACTGTCTTGACTAAGCAAACCAACTTAACTTCTCATGCTCCACCTCTCCTGGTATATCCGACGACTTCGCTATCCAACTAAATATACATTTCCAAAACTTCAACCCACTCCTGAAAACACAGTCATTCTATATCTTTTAAATATACGAATTGGGATCATGCTATGAAGGCTCTTGGTGAAGCCATTACGGCCATCAATATCACATCCCTAAATAACTTGAGCAACGAAGAAATAGATCCACATATCAATTCTATCAGCAAGGCAATTCTAGAAGTAACTACCAATCACGCGAAACAAATCAAACCCAAAGACCAAAAATACGAAAACCTGTCTGACGTTGCCACTAACATGATCAAACTGAAACAAATCTGGTCCTCCAAATTAAAAAGAATATTTCATAAGCATAAAAACCGAATTAACAATGAATATTTGAAATTCAAGACAAGAATCGATTGCCTCAGTGTGTGCGTAAGGAATAGGATTTCAAATGAATTGAAGACAAACTTTAGAAAAAGACTAGAAGCTATCATTCCATCCCCACAGGCATTTAAAGAGATCAACAGGATAACGGGTAGAAAATCCGTCAATAGCAACTTAGATAGAGACCCTTTAAATGATGACCACAACACGTATTTTGACACACACGACAAAGTCAAGGTCTTCGCTGATCACTATAAGGATATTTACAGGGAAAAAAATCCATCCTTCAATCTAAATTCGACAAATGAAGCTATCGATTCATGGAACAAAATCCCCTTCAACAATGAAACTCAGCTAACTAAATTCTCACACCTAAACTCTGCTCTGAACCCAGTGAATCGTGAATTGTTCTGTAACTCCTCACAAATTTTGGCTACAATCAAAGTCTTGAACGCGGACACAAAATTAATATTAAAATGTACAAATTGTTTCCTTTTGTTACCTCTGTAAATATGTACATACTTTAGTCTAGTTTTAAGTAGCGCTTTAATGCTAAAATGATAATTTCAAAATGCCTTGAGCAAGCATTTTTCTTTCAACTAACATACTGAGCTTGTATAATTTTTGATCCATAACATAACCTAAAATGTAAATTGAATTACACAATTTTTATTTATCAATCATATATAATAAAACAAAACAATGTTTAGTTTTAAGCAACCTCTCTCTGTAAAATAAATAATAATTTGTAAAAGTTTAAAACTCAATAAAGTTTGAATTTAATGACAATTGGCTGTCATAACAATATTGATGAAACAACTACTGTCTGACACCACTGTCATGAAACCAAATAGATGTCTGCTAACTATATGCTCAACTTATTTTAATTAATCATAAAACTATTATTTCCTAAATTATGAAAATAAATTCTTAAATGTTCCCAAACGATTCGTATAATTTATGATAGTATTATAGATAATATTAATGTGTCTGCTAAGTGCTAACGCTAATCTTATTTTGATTAATAAAAACTTCCTAAACTATAAAAACATATTCCTAAATGTGCCGAAACGATTACCAAGCGAATGGTATATTTAATAATTGGTCAAATATCAAATTTACTTTTGTATATTAAAATGTGAAGTTTTTCATGAAAGCTACTGTCATTAAAAATAACATCTACTGTCATGAAACAACTACTGTCAAGAAAGCTGCTATCATTTAAAATATGGATGTCTGCTAACTATACGTTCAATTTATTTTAATTAATTAAAAAACTGTTATTTCCTAAATTATGAAAATATATTCCTAAATGTTCCCAAACGATTCCCAAACGATTGGTATAACTGATGATAGGTAATATTAATGTGTCTGCTAACTATACGCTATACTTATTTTGATCAATAAAAAGTAAACTATAATTTTCTAAACTATGAAAACATATTCCTAAATGTGCCCAAACGATTAGCAAGCGAATGGTATATTTAATAATAGATCAAATATCAAATTTACTCTTGTATTTATTAAAATGTGGTTTTTCATGAAAGCTACTGTCACTAAAAATAACATCTACTGTCATGAAACAACTACTGTCAAGAACTGCTATCATTTAAAAGCCGCTTTCCAATCCAGTGAATTACTGAATGATTCACTTAAACTGAATTGGTCTAATATTCAGTAAAGCCGTGCATTCACATAAAACAGAAACAGAAACAGAAACCGAATTTCATACAAATTTGACAGCAACAGAAACAGAAACCTAATTTAGAAACAGAAACTGAAAATTCGTCTGTTTTGTCTGGACCAGAAACAATTAAAATTTAATTGTTTCTGGTCCAGAAACTGTCACGTGACCATATTATTTTAAATTAATGTAACGGGATTGGACATTATTTTAAGAAATAAATATTTAGTCAAAAATAATTTACGTTGAATTTAGCTCGATTTTTTTGATGGATATTATTATGTGCGATAACGAAAAAAATAAATTTCTTCTTCACTATACATTACAAAATTGTGTTATTTTTTTATTTATATGAATGAAAAATAAAATACACAGTTTATTGAATTACAATATTTTTTTATATTAATATAATTTTTTCAATTTTAATTGGGTTAAATATATATGGATTGGGTTAAATATATATATTTTAATTTTGGCATATATAATATAATATGACAGCTGCCATCTTAAAATTCGGTTTCTGTTTCTGTTTTATTATTCACCACCGTCAACCAAATTAGAAACAGAAACAGAAACTGAAAATTTTCAGTTTCTGTTTTATGTGAATGCACGGCTTAAATCATCAAAAATAGAGCTAAAACAACAAAAATTAGCAATTTTTTGACATTTAAAAAATACATAACCAAAATCGAAAATTTAGACACAAACAAATATGTTCCGATTTATTTTTTTATTATTTTTAACGTTTGACCACAAACCGTAAATAAAAAAATATGAATATGTTGAACTGATGAACCTATTTTTTCCTTCACTTTATTCAATTCAATTCAGTTCTGTAGTAGCTCAGTTTACGTTCAGTGGAAACTGAATATTACCATTGGAACATACAAATTCCGGAATACAATTCAGTTTAAGTGAATCATTCAGCAATTCACTCGATTGGAAAGCGGCTAAAATATGGATGTCTGCCAACTATACGCTCAATTTATTTTAATTAATTAAAAAACTACTATTTCCTAAACTATGAAAATATATTCCTAAATGTTCCCAAACGATTCCCAAACGATTGGTATAATATAAGATAGGAAATATTAATGTGTCTGCTAACTGTACGCTAAACTTATTTTAATCAATAAAAACTAAACTATAATTTCCTAAACTATGAAAACATATTCCTAAATGTGCCCAAACGATTCCCAAACGATTGGTATATATAATAATAGCGAATACCAAATTTGCCTGCTAACTATACGGAGGTTCAAGACTGAAACTAGAATTAATTGATCTGAACTTCACCAAAACCAAAACCCCCGATATACAAGCCTTCTTCATTTTTTAGCACAAAAAATATCGTGAACTTGTAGCGCCATTTTGAAATTAAAACTCAATATAAAAAAAATTCAAAAAATCACCTATCGCCAATAACGCCATCTAGAAAAATAAAACTCCATCCCAAAAAAATTCAAAAAATTTAATCAAAAACACTAATCCAATTTTTTGCATATGGCAATGTTCATTGTTTTTTTAAGATGGGTATTTTGTTTTTTTAAGATGGCTTGTTGAATTTCGGAGGTTTTGGCTTCACTCAAAAAGTCTAGTTACTCTTCCTTAGATATTTAATATTTATTCAATGATTTTGGGGTGCTATCGATGTAAACTAGTAAATAAAGTAAATTGCAGTCACTCACTATGTATATACATTATAAAAGCGTTGCTCTTTGGGTAAATCTATTTGTCTTTTTGACATCGTAAAACAAAATATTAAAATCGTGATTTGCCTGTTATTGTGTTTTTTATATATCTTCAAAACAATTTTGCAAATGCTAGTTATCATATTTCATAATGTTTGCAAAGTTAATCGAATGAAATATGAATAATTTGTTAAAGTCAGACGACCCATTAAATTTGGTGGATAAAATCGTTTTTGAAGTGAAGTCTCAAGGATTATTTGATCGATTTCGAAAAGATTGTATGTCAGATGTTGATACAAAGCCTGCCTATCAAAATTTACGCCAGAGAGTTGAAGGCTCAGTTGCAAATTTTCTTAAAGATCAAAATTGGACAGCAGATCTAAACAAAAACCACGTACGTGAAAAATTACGGAAAAATCTTAGCGAGTAAGTTGCTTTTATTATATATAGATCAAGGTGGGTATTTTGTAGTGTTATCTCACCAGGTGAGATAAAAAGTGAGAAAAAATATTTGTCTGATCGATTATATTAGATAAAAGAAATCATTTAAACATAACTTCTTTATCTCACTATTTATCTCACCTAGGTAGCGATTTTGTACCATTATCTCTCCTAGAGAAATAAAATGAGAGATAAATTGTAATATATACAATTGTCTTTGATTGATTCATTTAAATTGTAAATATGTCACGTGTGCATAAATGTCACGCCGTGACTTTTTTTTAGTTAACACTCGAGAAATAACAGGAGAGATAATGGTACAAAATCACTACCCAAGTGAGATAACGCTACAAAATAACCACCCTAATTTATTCTAATAATTCAATAGTTTGTTCATGATTTTAATTTGTTTATATTGTTTATATTTAAAAACTAAATTAGATGTTTGATATTTGATCAATCATTTTTGAAAGATTTCACAAGCCTTAAATCTCTACCATACCTTATCAAAATGATTGTTTTATTAGTATACAAGTATGTTTAACAGCTATGCTGGTCCTGCATGCTAGAAGGTGTTTGGGCACTTATATCCCATGGAGGGATTTTGTCGTCTGTGTAATCAGCTTCCATTCATCTCGTTCCATGCCTACTTGACTCCAGTTTTGACATCCTTTATAACGAAGGTCTTGGATGATGTCATCACGCCAGCGTTGTTTAAGTGTGCTCTTGCACGAACACCAGCTGGTGGTTGTTGGAACACTGTTTTTTTAGCATTCTATCTAATGGAGCCCTTTCTGCACCAAACCATCTAATCCGGTTGGATTTAATGAATCCAATTATATCGCAGCCTCCAAGAAGCTGTCTGATTTCATGATTGATTCGGATTCTATACTGATTTTCAGCAACTTTGCATGAACCATAAATGGTTCGTATAAACTTCCTCTCAAATGTTGACAGAATTCTACACTCGGAAGAAGAAATTCTACACACCTTTCACTTCTGAAGGTAAACACAGGTCGAATAAATGCTTTGTAAAGTGTGAGTTTACACGACTGCGAACAATTTTTTGATCGCAGAAATTTTGAGTATGCATAGAAAATTCTGTATGCGGCAGACACCTGGGCTTTGATATCTGCCTGAATGTCATTTGTCGATGTTATTACAGACCCGAACTATTTGAAGTTTTCCACGCCAGTGGAAAGTGGTTCATAGTCGCCAGTATTCAGATTTCCCGGAGATATGTTCCTGAATGCTGTAAAAAGTTTAGTTGTGCCGGTGTTGATGCATAATGCAAGTCGTTTAGCATTTTATTCAAGCTGACAGAGACTATCCTTAATATCGCTCGTTCTACGTCCGAGAAGCGTAATATCATCTGCATAACCAAGAATTTGACTAGATTTGTTAAATATTCAGTTTTGTATCTCAATTCGGCTTTTTCTTATCGCGTACGCAAGCGCTAAATTAAATAGTGCACCCGAGTGCATCACCTTGTCGAAAACCTGATGTTATATCAAAAGAGTCAGAATCTGACTCTTCGATAACTATTCTACAATTTGATCCCGATGGTGTGAGTTGACACTGAGAAACTTTTTCTCTGTGATACTAAGGCAAATGACCGGACCATCGGTTGTCGCGGATGATACTATTATATGCTTGCTTCTAATCAACGTAAAGCTGGTGAATGCCGATACTGTACTCCCAACATTTTTTCAGAATCATCCTTAAGATAAAAAATTGATCTGTGGTTAAACGGTTGGGACGAAAACCACACTGATAGTCACCGATGATAGATTCGGCAAACGGGATGAGTCGAGCAAGTACGACATTAGCTAGTATTTTATATGCAGGAGTGCGATTTCACGATACTTCGCACACTTTAGGCGATCATATTCCTTGTGTAGCGGAACAATAAGAGCTGTTTTCTATTCATCAGGTAGTTCTTCTTAGTCTCAGATTGCCAGTATCAGGTTCTTTTTATACTTTATAGTGTATTATTTTCGACTGTACAAAACATGTGCCGAAACAGAATTATAGAAATTTGTATTCGTTTGTATTGCATTTTTTTTAATAAAATTTGTGTAGTAGGAATTACATTCCACATTTACAGCAATATAACAAATTAGTAGATAGTATATTAATTTGAATCTTTTCATATTTAATAGAAGTTTACATCGGAGATTATAAATTAAATCTTTTATGATATAAACCAAAACCCCCGATATTGTAAGCCCGCTTATTTTTTAGTACAGAAAAAATCGTAAACTTATAACGCCATATTGAAATTAAAACTCCAATCTCAATATAAAAATAATTTTAAAAATATTTAACGCCTTCTTGAAATAAAAAACTCCATATAAAAATATTGCGACGCTGATGCATTGGCTAACCACAGGTGGCTTCACCACAGCTCTAGAAATAAATGTTTTGGTTATATAGTCAATAGTGAGCTAATATCTATCAAATACTTCAATTAATTGCTAACCAATGTTATACATTTTGCGTAGTTCTAATTATAAAAGCATTAAAAGTATCCCAACAGACATAAATTCTGTTGTTCGAATAGAAAACGTAAAAACAAAATTTTACCGGAAGTGACAAACCGGAAGTTGGAATGCAGAACTGTTACAAATCATACTCTAAGAATATATCACAGTTTAATCAAAATCGATTATCAGGAACTGATGTTATTGAAGTTTCAAATAAACAGGTGTTCAGGAGGTTCCCCACCACTTATCTCAATATCGTCCAAAAATTAATCAGTTCTTTGTCATTTAAATCTCCATCTTTTGTCAAAGTGTCATCAAAATTGATTAATAAACGAAGTCTGTATGATTCCAACAAACTTTAAAAATAAAGTGTGAAAAGTCAGCAGTTGTATGCTGGACTCCCGCCACTTTGATCAATGTGTCCAAAAAGTTGATCACTACCTTCTCAAATTAATTATATGAAACCATTTTCATAAGTTTCATCATAATCACTTCATTATTGTAGGCTGTAGTGTCAATAAAGACGAAAAATGCCAAACAAAATTGTTTACCGGAAGTCAAAAACCCAAAATTGAGATGCAGAACTGTTGTGAACCGTACTAAATGCTTATGTACTAAGTTTCATCCAATTCGATTATCAGGTACAGATGACGCTCACCAATTTGTTCTATATCGCTCAAAAACTGATCATTAAAATTTAATCACGAACGAATAATGTTGTATGCTCCCTAAAAACATTAAAAACATAGTGAAAGAAATATGGTGGACCCCTTATGCACCCCAAAAGCTAAAAAATAATCTTTCTCATATTGAAGGGGTAAACACTTTAGAAAAACTTTTAACCGGAAGTGACAAATCGGAAGTTGGCATGGTATGCAGAAATACCCCCGTGGTATGTGATATCTTACGTTAACCCAGATGTTAATAGAAGGAACTCTAGTACGCAGGGTTGTCACACCCGTAGATAAAAAATAAAAACGTTTTACAAATCAACAAAAGCTGAACCTTTCATGCGTCTAAATATTGCAAAACAAAAAAAACAGGATTGCAAAACAAAAAATTGCAATACAAAAATACAAATTACTTGCATGGCAAAAACATAAAAGAGACGTGTCATCGTTCCTCCACAGAAATATATGAGACATTTGATCATCAGGACGAACCAATATCTGCTGAAACATTTGCTGCAGATCTCCTTATCTCCAGTAGTTTGTTTGTTTTGGGTCGGTTGTGACGGCTGGCCGGCAGAGAGACGGACATTTCTTTATTGGCTTTTTAGAATCGTTATGACCTAAAGTCCTAAAACGTAGAGAAATGCAAAAAAATGGAGGTAAGATTTTCACTTTTAGCTCGAGATTGTAATACTTAGTTCTTTCAGATCGAAGTAATTCATGGTATAAATAAGGCTAAAGCAAATTTTTTTAATGGAACAAATTATTACAAAATCAAAAATAGATCCTTTTTTCAAAATTCCAAAAATAATGTAAATGTAAATGCATGTAAATGTAAATTCAAACTTTTTCAAAAATTCTTAAAATATTGCAAAAATTATAACAAAAATAAATTTCAAAATTCCAAAAATTATAATAAATCAAAAATTTTAACTTATTCAAAATTCTATAAATATTCCAAAAATTATTACAAAATCAAAAATTTAAAATTTTTCCATTATTTCAAAAATATTGCAAAAATTATAACAAAATTAACAATTCAAACTTTTTCCAAAATTCTAAAAAATTACAAAATTAATACAAAATCAAAGATTGAAATTTCTAAATTCAAAAATATTGCAAAAATTATAACATAATCAAAAATTCAAACTTGTTTTCCAACTGTTCCTATTAATCAGAAGTCGTATTACATTTCATGTCATACAAATAATTAATTTTGTTTTTCAAAACATTAAATGAAAATCATTCTTTTGACACACTTAACGGTATTTTTTGACACACTTATAATACGATAATCAAGCTCCTGGTCTCACACACATATCAATAGCAACCATAAAAAATTTCTCCACATTCAATGTTGCTACAATAATCGCTTAAAATGAACATTTTATAAGCAAAAAATATGTAATTTTTTTTTGACACAGTTGACGAATTTTTGGACACACTTCATTTCACATTTAATGTTCAATTACATTTCATGTCATCCAAATAATTACTTTTGTGTTTTATATCTTTCTAGTCGAAAATGTTCCCCATAATGTTTCTCAAAAAAATTGTGAAACAAAATATATGAAAATCATTCTTTTGACACACTTAACGATTTTTTTGACACTCTTATACTACAATAATCAAGGTCCTGGTCTCACATACAGATATCGATCATTAAGATTTCTCCAGGTTCAAAATTACTGCTCATTTTCAGTGAAAACAAACGTTTTATAGGCAAAAATATGAATATTTGCTATTTATGACACAATTAATGATTTTTTTTGACACACTCCGATACAGTTATCGAACCCATCGTCCTTTTAGCTCTTGCCATCAACATAACCTATTTTTAGAGAAGACCTATTTTTTTAAATTTCTTCAGTAGTTTGGCATTTTCTTCGGTTGTGACGACCGGCCGGCAGACAGACGGACATTTTATATTGCTTTTTTTAGAATCGTTATGACCTAAAATGTCGAGAAATGCCAAAGAAGTGGGAGTAACATTTTCACTTTTGCCTCGAGATTGTAATACTTACGTCTTTCATTTCGAAGTAATTCATGATATAAATAAGGCCAAAGTAAATTTTTTTAATAGAAAAACTTATTACCTTTATTCAACTACTGTTATATTATATTGCATGCAATATTTTATATTTTAAATAAATCTCATTGTGTTGTCAGGAAAATCTTTACCTGATGTTGTCCCAATAACCGTAAATATATTTGTAATTATTTTTTTTTTAATAATAATCTATTAACTTCGAGAGGAGGTTGTCATTACTTCAATTTTTTTCAGTGTGACATTGCCGTTCATATTCTCGTATTGCAGGACCTTTCAAATTCTCAAATGAGTGTGATGACAGTGCACACTAAAAAAAACTAAGTAAATTTTACAAATTTTTTTAAATATACAACTCACAAATTTTTTTTGTAAGCTTACCAAAAATATTGTGGATTACAAAAAAAAATATTTGAAAAAACCAAAAATTTATTTGATTTACAAATTATTTTTGTATTTGAAGGAAAAAATTGTAATTTTATCGAAAAATTTTGTGTGTTGTATACTTATAAAAATTTTGTAAAAGTGACTTATTTTTTTGAGTGCAGACATTTTATTGTTCTGACCTTGTTCAAGAATACAACGTATCATTTAAACTTATACCAGAGACTTGCACATTAACAATTTGTGA